>JAECUM010094177.1:0-107435 GCA_016617855.1 Megalonaias nervosa | reverse complement strand
GTAGTGATTAGGTCTATATATTCAACTCTTTTAACAGGTACTAAAAACTCCTTGTTTCTTTAGTTATCATCAGATAAATAACACATTAGCTTTGATTCAACAGGTATTATGATGTAAATGTTAATGATAATATTGTCACTATAAATTGTTTGATTAATAAAAGCATTGGCTGTTTTGGAGAAGAAAAAAACCCATGTATCAAAGATGCAGAAATATATAATTATCATGAACCTTAATTATGACCTTACTGTGATGACTGATTGGTAATCTAATTATTGTTTGAACAAAACTCTAATATTATTTATTTAGTTTCATAGTTTTAAGCTAAATAATCTGGCCCTAATTTCATGGACAAAAGTGTTTGAATTAATTTAAATGTAAGAGAGAGGCAAGAATTTCATCAACAGAACTTTAGACTGTATTTAAAGTAATGTCCACATTTCAGCAGTATGGCTGGAATTTCACCAACAAAACTTAAGCTTATACTTAAATTTAATTTAGAATCCATTGATATGATTAACTGAAATTTAGGTTTTATTTAAAAATAGCTAATCAAATGTTCTAAGTCATTACTTAACTTAAGACTTAGATTGGTAAGTGGGATCTGCTGATTGGGCAGTTTTATGTTAGGCTGATTATTTCAGCTAATCAGATCATTGGATTCTAAACTTCAGTTAAGTCTGGACATAAGTTTTGTTGGTGAAGTCTAGGCCAGTTCACATGGTAATATAAGCCTACTTCCATTATTAAATAGGATAGAAAGAATACATTCAGTCTTTATCCAAGCATTATTATAGGCCTGGTTGTGTAACAAAGATGACTTTTAACAATTTACTCTTAGTAAGAATTTTCTATGACTTGAACTAGAGCTTGAAATAGATACCTATTTTGCACAAGAAGATCAACGTATTTTAAAACTCTTCAACAAATTGTTGAATTAGCAAGCAGTAAATGAATGGTTCTCTGGTCACATCTCACAGTGTTTTTCTGCTCCATTTTCATCACCCAGGAGGTGGATCAACCAGTCTTGGGGGTCGCAGCTCGGGAGGTAAGGTGCAGCATTTAGTTATCATTGTATATCATCACATCTTGTAAGCTTGTCTTTATTCATATATCGCATGCACAATTACTATTATCAATCTACACTGCCTACATTTATAGCTTTATTTTCCTAATCACAAATTATAACTTATGTATTCATCAGTATTGCTAATATTTTGCAATAAGCCTTTTCCATATCTGATATTAATGCATGTAAACGGTAGATATTAATGAATAAAGTCTGAAGCATGTAGTTGCTGTATAAAATGTTCCTTTTGTCTTTTTATATTGGATGCAAAAGTCTTTTTCTTTTTAAGAAAAAAAACCAACCTGTTTCATATTTAGTACATTAGGAAAGGACCTTTTCAAAAGATATAGATGTATTAGGGTTTAATGGCATGTCCGCACAGAACTAGCAATATGGTGCCGATTAAAAGTGAAGTCCTAAAATTGTAAATATAAAACTGCCTTTACAGAAGAAGTTGCCATATATACTCGCTTATGAGTTGAGTCCAGCTGCAAACTGCAGTCTTATATCTGCCATCACATAACGCACTGACATATCTGGTTCTATACTATTTGTTAGGAGTAATCAGTAGAACAAACAACATAGACTCTGATCTGCTGGTGCTTTATATGACAGCAGATGGGGGTCTGTGTTGACCTGAAAATGAGTTTAATGATAATACAATTTATCTATTAAGGATACATCTATATAGAAATATTTTTTTTGCCAAAGGATGTCTGTTAATAAACTCTACAGAAATTAATTTTTAAATTCCACAAAATTGATCATATTGTATAAAATATTTCAAATTTGTCTTTTGCAAAGGAATTTAGACCACTATTCATGCAAATATATCCACTTATCCATTTAGATCATTTAAAAGACATTTGATTAGAATTACATGTACATGATATGCAGAATTGTCATTGCAGATTCAGGCAATCAGTTCTAAGAAATGTGTGTCTACTTTGAGTAAATAATGCTTAAGCTTACAGAGAAATCAACAGAAAAATTCCATGAAATATGAACTCTTGCTGAAGATCATACATAGACAACTCATGATGTGTCAAGAGCTGAATCAAATAACCGAAAGCTGATTTACATATTGACTCTGTTTTATTTATTTAACACTTTAGATGTATCAAGTGGGGGAAAAAAAACTTTTTAATAGACTATGTTCAGGTTTATGTAGGAAATACAACTGGTGCCTTAAAAATTATTACTGACTTTAAGATTCCTTCAAGAAATTCTGACTAAAGGGGTTTACAAATCATGCATTTCTTTTTAGTTTTATTAAAATGAAACAATATCTATGGAGGGATATATGGTATAACCTACTCTGTACTTTATCTGATGACTGCCACAATCTTCTGTTTCACTCTATAACTTTTTTGAAGGACTTATTGAATTGAAATAAATATTTGGAATGCAGCTTTATTTTAAGTTGACCCAGATCATGATCAATTTTTATCATTTTCCAGCAAAACTGTACAGTTATCGCCCCTTGTATTACTTAAACCTTTGGCCTTCAATTGCATTATGTTGGCCGAGGCATTCATGTTGTAAGGACATGTATATGTTTTTTAATAAGCCTTTATCACTGTTACTTATTCACTTCTCACTTGATTTATGCTACATCATTTTCCATTTTTTTAGTCCATTGTTATTTGTTTTCATTACTGTTATCCCATATTTATTAATTGGATAAACTAAATCTTAATTTCATTACATTGTCAGATTAGGTTTGGAAGTATGAGTGTGGAGTTAAAATAACAATGAAATCTTGGAATCATGATACTTTTGCAACTTTCCTTGAACCACTCAACTTTCATAGTTACCCCAGCCATGTCTTTGGGTGGGGCATTAAATGTCACATGTATCAGTCTATCCAATCCCATCCATCTCGACATACCACCCATGCCATGTCTATGGACAGGGCATTTAAAGTTATCTATGTCTGTCTGTCCCATTCCATCCTGTCTCAACATATCACCCCTGCCATGTCTATGGACAGGGCATTTAATGTTTACTATGTCCATCTGTCCCATTCCATCCTGTCTAAACATATTGTACCAGCAATGGACAATACTTTTAATGTTAGCCATGTCCATCCATAGTGTCCTTTACCATCTCAACACATTACATTATGTTATGTCCATCAGAGATTTCATTTCTGCTCAGTAACTATTGTAGGACTTCATGGGTTCAGCCAAATTTGGTACAGTGCTTTTCAGCTGGAAGCATTAGGTTTGTTTTATCATTTTCCAGCCAAATGTTATGGAATTATGTCCCCTATTTGATTTAGAACTTTGCCCACCAATTTCTGCAGAATAACTTTTGAAGGACTTCATTAGTCGAAACCAAATTTGGTATGAAGGTTTAAATCAGGAAGACTTTGGTCAGTTTCCATTAGTTTTGTCACTGTTCGTGAGTACATGATTTATTTGATAATAAAGAAACAAAGATTTATTGAATATGCCTGTTTAGGATTTCACACATAAATGAAACTTCTACTTCAAATATTTGTTAGGATGCTTTGCCAGATTGTTAATATATCTTTGGAACCTCCATATTGCATTTTATATATACTACTAATCAGAGTTCTCTCCACTTTTTTCATTCTTCAATAAATATATTTCCTCCAACTCCACAAACGCATTTCAATTACATTCTCTTATTTCTTTGCACTTAACAGTCTCTTTGAAAACAGTTACCACAGCAACCATGGGTCTTACTGGTAATGTGTAAAATTCAGTCTGTCACCTTTTTCATTTCTGTTTTTTATCCAATGTGTTCTTGCTTTTAGAGCATGGCATATAAACTGGTTTATATTTACAGTTGCAGTTTTTCATACATGATTTTGGGTCATGTTTAATTACTTGCATGAAAATGTTCTGTCATAATTTCTAATTTGCAGCTCAATAAGTACAAGATTTCTTTTGTAGGTCCCCTAGATTGTTTTATTTTAATGCATAGAGTTAGTCATTTTGATGATGAAACCTTGCCTTATTTAGTGAATAGCAAAATGTCTTAATTCTCTATGCAGAATCTTGTACAGTGAAACTATTTTCAATCTGACGTTTCTGGGAGAAAAAGTTGGTGGTGTGAAATATTTACACTGACATGGTCTTAAGAATGAAACTGTTCTAAACCAGAGAGTGCTGTAACAGATAGTTGATTTTGTGAAATTAGTATACTGACACGGACTTTAAGAATGCAAGTACAAAACATTGTGATCATTCTCTTGTATTTTATTTTATGTTGAAAAACGGAACTTTTTTTGATGACTTAATGGCATCCAACATTTCTTATGGTACTTAATAGTCAGGCTAGCATATCATGTTTTCTGTAGAAGAAAAAAACCAAAACTGTAGACAGTACTCAGTATGATAACTTTCACTACTATTTTCCTATGCCGACATGTCTTAAGTACCAACATGTCTTAAGTACTAACATGTCTTAAGTACCAACATGTCTTAAGTACCAACATGTCTTAAGTACCAACATGTCTTAAGCAGTCTTGTTCCAGTTCCATCAGACTATATTATAGTAAAAGTCACATGGGTCATGTATGTGTATTTTACTCATTTTAAATTAAATATAAATTGTTCTTTTAAAATTTAACACTAATTTTCTTTAACCAAAGCCTATTCAATCCTGATTATTTAAATGCTCTGCACCTTAACTGTCATCAAAAAACTTCCAGGTGAAAATTATTGATCTCTATGGTCATTTACAATGTTGGCCATATACTGAACTTGGGTGAAGGAAAGAGCATGTTGAGTGGAATCATTACAATATGGAGTAGTACAGATTTGTTTATGAATATGCGTAGCTTTCATTGTGACATCACAGTGTGCAACATTCAATCTGGATTTTACTGGATCACACCTTTAGGTTCATTTCTTCCAAAAATGTCTATGTGCTTTAACATTGATTTTGCTGCATGCACTTCTCAGGGGGTCTAGATAATGACCTTCCAAATGAATGTGGATGTATAAGAATCCAAACGAAGTGAATACTTGCCACTTAAAGGTATGTAGAAGCAAATTCTAAAAAATGACACCCATCACTGAAATAGTTGGTGTTGAATGCCTTCATGACCTGTGTGACTTTTAATATAACAATGACCTCATTGGGACTGCATTATTTGGCCGTCTGCACAGTAGGCAGCTTCACGGAAGGGCTTGGGAAGCATCATTGCACAATATTCATGGCTTAGATATTCATCTCTATTATCTGCTGATAGCTAATTTGTATACCATTATAAAGATTTTGTTATTGATTGAGACCAAGATAATTACACTTTCCTCATATTACTCTGTTTTAATCCGATTGAGCTGCCCATGATTTAAATCTGAGGGCATTGGTAAAAAGTAAATTTGATAGTTTCAATTTTGAGAGTTGTGAACTTTAGAGGTTTCAGCTTTCTGCGATTATTAAATATTTTTTAGTGGTAAATATGATTATGACTACATATACATGCATTACATAAATCTTAATAGCATGAAAATTCTTTTTGGTTTTTATTTATCCATAAACCTACACTTCATGTTCATTGTACTGAGAAAAAAAAAACTGTCCAAGTTTCCTGTCATCACACTATCATGACAGTACCTATTCCACACGTTGACTGACTCAGATGAAGGGTTATCAAAGTTTTTTTTAAAGGATAATTAAGATCCATTTCTGCTTCCTTGAAGTGTCACAGGTGATTACTATGAATCATTCCAGTGTGTAACTTTCATGTGAAGTACCTTGAGAGAAAACATGTTCCGAGATTTCCAGTCAGTGTAGTGATAGTTATGACAAAGAAGCTGATTTCATCCTAATACACACAATTGCAAATAAAGTATCAAACAAATCACTTTCATTTTCATATATCAGTTCTTTTAAATATAACATAAAATGAACATGAATTTGTTGTGTATTTCATGTATTGTAAATTTCAAAATGAAAATATTCTAATCCTCTAACTCGGGAATGGCACCTGATAAGAATACAAAATATGGTACGCAAAGTTACAGGTGCTGTATATATATATATATGGAATAATGCCTGACATCCCATACACGGACTGTAAAGAGAACATGTGATTAAGACAATTTTTATTGTCTTACCTGTGGGTGGAATGACATCTGGTGGCAACAGTGATGGTGTCCTTGTCAATCATATTTAAGTGTGTGTTGAGGCATTATAGCACAGATTTAGTCAGGTGCAGGGGGATACATCATAGCACAGATTTAGTCAGGTGCAGGAGGGATACATTATAGTACAGATTTAGTCAGGTGCAGGGGATACATTATAGCACAGATTTAGTCAGGTGCAGGGGGATACATCATAGCACAGGTTTAGTCACATGCAGGGGGATACATTATTGCACAGATTTAATCAGGTGCAGGAGGGATACATTATAACACAGATTTAGTCAGGTGCAGGAGAGATACATTATATCACAGATTTAATCAGGTGCAGGAGAGATACATTATAGTGCAGATTTAGTCAGGTGCAGGGGGATACATTATAGCACAGATTTAGTCAGGTGCAGGAGGGATACATTATAGCACAGATTTAGTCAGGTGCAGGGGGATACATCATAGCACAGATTTAGTCAGGTGCAGGGGGATACATTATAGCACAGATTTAGTCAGGTGCAGGAGGGATACATTATAGCACAGATTTAGTCAGGTGCAGGAGGGATACATTATAGCACAGATTTAGTCATGTGCCGGAGGGATACATTATAGCACAGATTTAGTCAGGTGCAGGAGGGATACATTATAGCACAGATTTGGTCAGGTGCAAGGGGATACGTTATAGCACAGATTTAGTCAGGTGCATGGGGATATAGCATAGCACAGATTTAGTCAGGTGCATGGAGGATATATCATAGCACAGATGCAGGTGAAAAAGTGGGTCCCAGAGAACACTTCTGATAATAAATGATTACATTTAATTAGCTACTACTTTACCATCTTTGATTCAAATCGATCTTTATATTGGCTGGTAATTACATTTTCAGAAACTGATAAACCTAGCTCCAGTTGGGTTAAAAGTTTTGTAACATTCAGCAGATCAATAAAATGTTATACAGCAGTGTACCATTTATAATGTCAACAGGTTAAAGGTCTTAGTCAAAGACTAAGGATAAACATACCCAATCTTTTGATGGCATTTTGTACCTGCTGAATTGTCAAAATTTTGATCATAAGCAGTTAAATGGCCAGTGTATAAATGTAGATTTATGTCATGTAGGAGTTTTTGCTTTTGATAAGTGTAGAGAGGTATTCATGTTAGAGCTTCAGGCTACATTCTGTGTCTGTTATCCTGATTGTAATTTTCTTATTTCTGTATATACCTCCATAAGGCAGAGCATATTATATTGTGATGTCTATCTGTCCATCCATCCATCCATCCATCCATCCATCCATCCGTTTGTTCTCATTTTCATTTTCACACAGAAGTTTGAGTTTTCCAGCATGTAGTAACCTCATTTTGGGATAGCTTGCATTTTAGGGCAATTAAGAAACATATCGATTTCAGGGTCAAAAGGTCAAAGGTCAGGGTCATATGGGTTTTTCAGAATAACTTTTTGTTCTAGAGTATGTTTCTTGACCACACTGTGAATAGTGTGCACTTAGGGTAATAAAGAAACCTTAAGTTGATAGGGCAGTCTTTTGTTGAGGTGTCTTTCCACAAAGCATGGTCATAATAAGTACTAAAAACAAACAATATGGTATTAATTAATGTATATTGAACATTATAATTGACTACCAACAGAATTTAACAAAAGTAATTGAAGAGAATTTGGCCATTTTAATGGGATACATGATGATACCCATATTGTCAAAAGGGCAGTTGTATAATGAGGGACCACTGTACTGAGAAATTCTTTGTTGCAGTTTAGCAATATCAAAACTTTTATACCTGAACCAAGATTTGCTATTTCTGTGTATAAGAGAAGTTTTTGAAATCTTTATCACAGAGGGAAATGTAAATTTTCATATTTGTTTGTTTATTCAGACCATTTTGTTTTAGTATGAACAATGCTATAATTGTTTTCTTGGAAACAGTTTTTGTCAGAATGCAAATTGTTGCTGTCCAAAATTTTGTTGATTCTTGTTTGATATTAATAAAGATGTTTCCCGCAAATTGCATGGTGTTCATTATGAGATAGAGAGGAGCTTGCAAATATGCAGAAACATTTTTCTATCCTTTATATATTTGAAGAGTGCTTATAACAAAACTTTCAAAAATGAGGGGTTAATCCCTTTTGAGCCTATAGCATGTTTTCTACTTCTAGTTACTAAGAATAGTTTGTACTGCTAACAATATGCACTTTTCTATATTTAGCTTTGTTTGGCTACTGTCCTTGAAAAGCATCTTGCTATTTGAAAGCCACAGAATGTGCCTCCAATTTTAATTCTCAGAGGAAATGATTATACTCATTTGGAACACCTCATGGTTTTCTGCCAAAATCCACCTCAGAAATTCTCTGATGGAATAAAACAGCTGAAACAAAGGGGGAATTGGATGGAAATTTGCAGAAAACTGACATGCTAAAGTATCTAAGCATAATGGAACCATGTCAAAAGCATTATGATATCTTAGTGAAATTATTTGTACAAATTTAATAAAAGAACCTTTTCCCACTAAATTCCTATTTGAAAAAAAGAACCATGGGAGTGTTTGATAAGTT
Organism: Megalonaias nervosa; assembly: GCA_016617855.1. Lineage (NCBI taxonomy): Eukaryota > Metazoa > Mollusca > Bivalvia > Unionida > Unionidae > Megalonaias > Megalonaias nervosa. The sequence goes on along the minus strand of JAECUM010094177.1, from coordinate 98,688 downwards.
GCTTTACTGAATGCAATGATGTTGAGACATACACATGACATCACTTGGTGAACATGGTGCATGTACAGGCATTGATGGCTATTGTGGAATTTTTTAGGTGCTTTTCTATTGTTTATGGAAATGCCCAAGCATATTCCATTTGGATTATATTCAGTGGTTACCGCCCTTGATATTGACAGATTCTGTGTACAATCATTTCAGAACAAAATGCTCATAAAGGTTATTTTCAGAATTTTTCTTTGAAAATATTATTTTTTTAAAAATCTATTATCTGTTAAGAGATAAAGAAAAGAAAAGACTTAAACATTTAAAATTCAGATTTCAGGTATTTAGAGAACTATTTATATTTGTATACAATCATAAAAATTAACATGGCTATCAATATTTGACATTTTATGTTCATCTCTTTGATCCTGTGTAATATAATGTATTTCCCAAATCCTCCACACCATTAGTATTCCTAGTACTAGTACTTTGATTACCAGAGGACTTCACTTTAAAAGTTAATGTGTCAGTCAGCAGCTGTTAAACATGAAACTTAAGTCAAAATTTTTTATACTAATGTGTCATAATAAAAAAATTGAAACAATCTTTGATTAAATTAACATTAGTCACTGGATTTCACAAGCCTTTGCAATACTTCTGTGCAATGAGGATACACTGGGGTTGGTTACTCGTGTCATTGGAACAACATTAAATGATTTTGAAAAGTACATTACCATTTTTAAGAGATGGAACTATTTAGTGAAAACAAGAACATATATGTAGTAAATGGAGAGAAAAATGTATTGCTATGATAGTCATCTTTATTTCAGTTTTATTCACTCAGGAGAGAAATTCAGTGTGTACTTATATATTATTATGATAATTTTTATTATATTTAAATTCCCACTTAGTCTAATTAAATTATTATAGTAGTTGATGTAATTTATACAACTTCAATTTAACAGTTCATGTACTTACCATACACATTTGTAAACAAGTTGGATCCATCTGCAAACTGCATAAACCCAGGTCTGCCAGGGCATAATACACTGGTAGATTTACTAATTAGGGTCACTGCAGTTAATGTTAATCAGTAAAACAAATAAGAAACTGTGATCTAACAGTGTGTTATGAAGTGGCAAATCAGAGTCAATGTGGTTTGCAGTTGAACTCACCTTATTAGTGAGTATATACAGTACTGGAATTCTTACATGTATCTACATCATAACATAAGAACTGATGGGCTTAAATTTTCAAATTAATGTGATTGAGAATTGTAAGATATTGGTAATGACCTCAGTAGAATTTAGGTCAGTTAGCAGATTGTGCAAAGTGTTTAATTTCCTGGAGGTTTTGTTTCAATATGATTAATCTGTCATAAATCTTATTGACTCTCTTCCATACAAAATCAAATGTTACTTTTCAGCCTCCATGGTGAATGAACCAGGAAAAGGTGGCAAGGGGCCAGGAAAGCCAGGGGGTAAAAAACCAGGAGACAAATTGAAGCCTGGTAGCCAAGCTGACGAGGTGAGGCATGATAAAGACACAAGTACTGAAGTTTTTCATTCGATATCAAATGTAGCTCTTGCGTGATAACTTGAAAGTGACAGGGTCCATAAATATTGACCACAGCAAATACAAGGGTTCAAGATAGTGAGGAAAACTAAAATTTTAGTTAACAATAGGAGGAAAGGAGTGGGGTCGCTAGACATTTTGGTACTGTTGGGACCAAAATCTACATTACTGACATTGCACAGACTTATATATTATTGTAGTGCTTAACTTCATTACTTATGCTAATGTGAGGAAAACTTGCACTGGACACCTAGGCAGCTCTTCGTGTATATGTAATATATGCAAATCCATAGTTTTCAATTTGCAGTTTCTTTCCCAAATTTGGCAAACACTTTGTCAAATACCAACCAATGCAATTCTGTTGAAAAATATTTGCCCAGTATGCAAATTTTTACAAGATAAACTGCTGTGCTGAAGAAGTTGATGTATTAATGACTTGGAGTTTTAGCTGCTGGTCGTTCATTGTTAGGAAACAGGCATAGAGCTTAAAAACAGTTGGTATAATTGATAAATTAAACTAGACTTACCAAGTCAGAGTTTGATTGTAATTTCATGAACCCCATAAATGCCTTAGTGATCACAGATGACATTGGTCACGTGGTTGATCAGTCTTGAGAGCAAAAAGAAATGGAAGCCTCAGTATTTTATTGGGCGGGAATATAAAGGGTGGGCATGTGATCACTAAGGCACTTATGGGGTTCATGAAATTACAATCAAACTTCGACTTGGTAAGTCTAGTTTAATTTATCAATTTCACTTCCCCCATAAGTACCTTGTGATCCCATGAGATTTCAGAGAGAGGCTTCCATTTATGGAATAGATTAACAACAAGTAGGAAAAGAAGAAAACTTTACTTGTTGGTAGTAAACCAGATATACCAAAATTACAATGTACTTTAGATGACCATTATGAAATTCTGGATGCTGACAATACCTTTGCACTGAATTCAGTCGTATCTGTAACAGGCTTGTCATAGATGTTCCTGAAAATACAGGCACTAGCCCAAGCAGCTGCCTTCAAGATTGTGCCCAATTGTATGCCTTTAGCACAGGCCACAGAAATAGATGAGCTCTTGCACTGTGAGCCTGAAAACTGATGTATCAATACCAGTCCCTCATAACAGTCTGCATCCAGTTTGAAATTGTGTCTTTTGCAATGTTTTTATTAGAAGATTGTGTGCTGATGAATAACTGTTTCAGAATTTCACAAATTTGGTCTGTTGCAAATAATACTGTAACAAGCCACAACATATGGATAAGAATAAAAAACAAAGGGTTCCACATGGTTCCCTGGTTTAGATTGTTTCTGCTATGAAGAAATGTTTATTTGTACACTGTCAACAACAATTTCAATTCTATTTGTCTGCATAAGGTGAAGTGTCTGACACCTCTGTCCTGTTAACAAAGCAAACAGCATGGCTAACTTCATAGTAGGTTCCAGGTGAGTGCAGTGACAATTGGTCATTGCCTTGTAAAGAGAGAAATTAGTTGAACACCAGCTGCACATCCCACCTCTTATAAATATCTTAATGATGAAATTGCAGTTCCAGCTGTATTTACAGAACTATAACCTAAACCTGTATCTACTAATTCAAGGCTGTGCAATGAAAACACATCTCATAAATCTCTTTGTTAAATACGTTATTGCTTAAGAGTAGATTGAAAAGTAAGACTATCTAATGACGAAATTGCAGTTCCAGCTGTATTAACAGAACTAGAACCTAAAACCTCTATCTACTAAATTCATTTAAAAACTCTATAACAAAAATCACAGGTGTGTCAAGTGGCTTAATCTGTCTTTTATTCTAAATTAACATTTACTTTTGGAGATGACCCCAATACTGTTTTTTAGTTCATGTTTTCCATAAATTGATGATGAGGAAGGCAGCCCTGTCTAATAATCCTTGATTTTGATTTGCCGTCCTGAAAAGTGAAAACACCCATCTTCAGTTTGTGGAGGGTGTGTAGTCATTGTGGATTGTGTGCCATTTGTAGAATCTGAGGTTGGCATGTCAACAGAAAGCAGGGACCGACCACTGCATGGAGGAGGCTTGGAAACCAGGGTTGCGTTTTCCATAGCGGTGTCACCAAATACAAGATCTGCTTCATCTTGGGCCAATTTTTGCAGCACTGCTTTGCACTGACTGAAAGGTGGAAAGCAATATTGACAGCTGTAAATCCATTTTAAAGAAAAAAGCATCAACTGCTATAGCTTTTGGGTCAGGTCTATGGACAATCTGAGATATTCCTAATTGCACAAAGCAGTCAGATATTGTGCAATAATTCATGCAGATTAGAAATGTGGCCCCCACATTTTGTTCACATATGAAAACTGCTACAGAGTTATCCATGTAGATGCGCACATGAGCGTTCTTCACCTCCAAAGAGATTGTTATATCAAACAACAGGCTTTCAGTTCCAAGAGGTTAATATGATTAAGTTTTCATCTTGATCCCAATGGCCACCTGTTTGAGCTTTGGTTGTATGGTTTATTCCCCTCCAACCAACAAGCGAGCTGTCACTGGTGAAAGACATTGTCCCGTGGTTCACCATGTGAGGCTATCTTAAAAACTGGAGTGCACATTAGATATCCACCAAGATATACACTGTCTGCTCTCAGCCAAAAATGACAAATAAGATTGGAAATCACCTTAAAGACACATTAAGTGTTTATTTTTCTTGTGTTCTAGATTTTTTAGAATCTAAAGATGCACACTCCACACCTGGTTCACTGGCATGAAGCTATCCCACAAGTAGAGCCAATTCACGAATAGTGATGTTCCTTTTCCGCAGAAAATCACAACACAGAGCATCGAGTCTGTCCGCTTTATATCGAGTTAATATGACAGTCATTGTGACAGAGTCCCACAAGAATCCCACAAAATTTATTTCTGGGTAGGTTCAAACACAGATTATTCTGGGTGAATAGTGATCCCACGAATTTTGCTTTTGGGTGGGTTCAAACAGATTTTTCTGGGAGAATAATGAATCCCAGTCCATCAAGTGTATGTATTTCCTTAACATTTCCCTACACTGGTCATGTGAAGAAACAACTGTCATCAATGCATGCCACATTTGTGAAACTTTTTCATCTTTATGATGCAAATCTGGCTGCAATAGCCTGGTGAAAATGCATGGTGATGCCAAACCATTCAGCAAGCTGGTAAATTCATACATATCCCCAAACCACATAAAATCGGAAATACTTCCTATGTTTCTGGGCCACAAGAACAAAGTAGTAGGCACCCTTTAAGTCAACCAATGCACTTTTTTTTTGTTAATGGCATTAACTGCTGTTTTTAAAGTTTCCATTTTGATATCCATCATCAACACATTTATGAAATTGTTTTAACTTCAAAATAAGTCTCACAGTCCCATCTTTTTAAGGTGGAATGAAATCATTTGCAAAATATTGTCCAGGTGTTGAAATAATTTTATGAAAAATACCTTTTGCAAGAAAAATTTGAATTTCAACATTAATTTGTCTCTCTTCAGTTAAAGTAATTTGGTTTGATACACAATGATTGTTTACACAGGTCACTGTTCTAACTCAATTTTCATGATGTTGCACAGTATTCAGAATGCAAGCATCTGAAGTAATATTCTGCCAACCTTCAAACCATGCTGAAATTATCCCAGTGACAAAATTGTCAGGTGTATCGTTCATACAAGGAACATCATATGTATTTACATGATGCTGCATACTGATAGCCTGGGAAGATCTTACTGATCCTTCCGGTGTTTGGGAACCCGGATTCCTTGTTTCTGATTTTTTTTTAAGCCTTGTCTCCAGCGATGGTTGTGCTGTCAGTGATAATTGCTTTCTGTTGCTTTTATCCAAGCAGTTGAGTTTCAGCCTTAAGAGATTCATTAATCTTAGTTATCTGACCATTTGGGTTATCTCCAAAAAACAAAGAAATGGGATTCAATGCAACGCAGATGGGCTGATACATGTCGGTTTGCTCTGATTTTATGAGCTCCCGGCGCTTAAAACTGAAGTTGTTGAAGAGAATGGATGACATTTTAAAATTGTCCATGAAATAATCCCTGATTGAATCCAGCAGTAATTCTCACAGATTGTTTCCATGGTTTTTAAACAGTTCCATTGCCCTTAAGGTGGGGACCAGCATTTGCCCCAACTGAATTTGCACCTTTTACAATGAAATATCAACAGTCCTGTCCTGTTTGACATCACATTCCAGACCTGAATATTCACTTTGGGCACCATTAAAGTGTCACAATTTTCTGGCCAGAGACACTTCTCCTGCAATGGTTGAACCTTGTTGTTAGTTCACATTGAAAGTAGGTCTTTATTGTTAAAGGAAAAATTTTCAATTCCGTAATAAATCATTATCATTGACCTTGGCAGAATCTGTATCTGACATAATTAGCCCTGCGACATCCACATCCAAGTCCATGTTTCCTTCATCGTGCATACTGTAGAGACAAATCCTTGTCTATGAGACTAAGGTGTGCTGTTCCTGCAGCTGATGTGCTAGGCATTTGTGTTTTACTAGCGGCACTGGCCATGATCTCTTCCATTTTTGTCAAGCCAAGCGTGCATACATTTTGGACACAACATCAGCAATTTGTGCTTGGAACTGACACTGCATGGCTAATTCTTTATCATGGGTAGCCATGTTGTTGCTTTGGGCAGAAATCACATGACTTTCAGCACCTGTAGAGCCAGACAGTGACGTCATGTCTTGTTGTTATAATGGCAGACTTAATCTCACCTGTGTGGACAACATGTGCCTCACTTGACCTTGCATCTATGGAGGCAGTTGCTGATGGCAAACATACTCATTTTGCCATCAAAACCACAACAGAAACGTACTTGCATCATCTATGACACTTTCCTTGCATTTCCAACAATTTTTGAGCATTCACTCATTAAGCCTGACCCCTCTGGGATCTGCCTTGGGCGGTTGCCCCTTCCATTGTTCCAGTGAAAGGTCGCAAATTTTGGAAAATACCTGCAACACTTTGCCTCAGCAAAGGTGCAACCCAATTTGCTGAGATTACTGCTTCCAAATGCCAAAAAACAAAAACTGCAATACTTTTGTGCAGAAATCGTAATTACAGTGTTATATTTGATGTTCTCTTCTGGTACAATGTTTGCTCCCAACTGGATACTTTCATGCAACCTTGTCCCTGATCAACCATGTGACAAATGTCATCTCATGGGATCACAAGGCACTTATGGGGAAAGTGAAATGATTGGTTTGGTCTGTGTATTCAATGGCAGAGTAAACCATATGAACTTAACAATTACCGCCTGTACACTTTTAGTCATGACTTCAGCACTCTAGTCACTAGCCACCACTGCTTGCCACAGTGCTGAAATCTGTCTTACTTAATTTGCATTCAGTGAAACCTTGTTACATGAACTTTTTGATGAACTAACTAGTTTTCAAAGACAAGACTGACTTTTCTATAAGGGTGGTGGACTTCTTATTTACTTTATGGATGACATTTCTTTCAAATGATGATATGATCTTCAGGAAATTGGTATGGAACTAATTTGGATAGAAATGAGATTAAATGTCCATTAGGCTTTTATACATAGACCAACAAACACTGGCAGCTTGGTATGCTATATTTCAAAATAAGCTGGAAAATTTGTATAGAAAACAAGTCTGTTTAGTGGGTGACTTCAATTACAGTTTGCTTTATGACACCAATCAAAGCTGGATTAAAACCATGAATTCCCTGAATTATCAACAGCTAGTTCATGTACCCACTAGGGTAACAGAGGTACCTGAACACTAATTGATTAGGCAATATTATAGAAGTTGAAGTTCCCCAATATTCCATAAGTGATTATTATCCTATATGCTGTACACGAAAATTAAGTCACAAAAGTAAAACTTATCATAAATATATAAAGTATCGAATAATGACAAGATTCAGTTCACAAATATTCCTTAAAGAGCTAAAAGATATTCCTTGGTCAGTAATTGAATCTTTTGATGACCCGTCAGATGCTCCTGTTAATTTCAAGAGAGTCAAGCAACAAAATTTGTATTACAGGTGTTATACTGAATGCTGTTAAGGGATAAATTTCATCAGTTAAAAGATACCAACAGTTACAGATAATGGAGAAACAGAGTCAAGTTAGTGATTCAAAAGGCAAGGAAAACATACTGTTCCTCTGAAATATCAGATAGTATTACTCAAAAGAACCCTAGAAAACTCTGGAAAACCTTCAGTGACTTCAAGACCAAATCAGTCAATAACCTGCCATTTACATGTATTGGTGATGAAGATGGTGATATTCAGCAAGAACCTCTTGAAATTTCAAATGCACTCAATGATTACTTAGTGAATATAAATTAAAAACTTGTGGATCTCATGGCTGATTAAAGGCTTTAATTGACAAAAGTAACTCTAATACATAAGAAGGGAGATCTTTCTGATATGAATAACTATGGGCCTATATCAATCAGTTTTATCATCACTTTCAAAGATATTAGAAAGACATGTTTGTAATGAATTTAGAAACTACATGGAATCTTCTAATATACTACATTCATGACAATCAGGCTTCCATGAAGGACATTCATGCCAGACTACACTAACTAGAATGGTGGATGATTGGTTAACAGCAATAGATCAAGGTAACCTTGAAGGCACAGCATTTGTTAACCTTGCAAAGACTTTTGACCTTGTAAATCACAAGATCCTGCTGGAAACACTCAGCATATATCAAGTTAAATTGAAAGCATAACTTTGTTTCAAAAACCTATCTTGAAGGCAGACAACAGCAGTTTATATTTTAAATAAACTTTCAGATAAGAAACTGATAAAGCCAGGTGTTCCACAAGGATCAGTTCTAGGACCATTACTCTTTCTGCTGTACATCAGTGATTTGCCATATCACATTGAGCTATCCACCACCAACGTTTTCACAGATGGCATGACATTATATAACATTGGACCAACAGGCCATGAGATTAGCATAAATTAAATAAAGATTTGGTAAAAATAAATAACTGGTGTGAGCACAGTGGTATGAAGATACATGTAGCCAAATCAAAAGCCATGAGCATAGGCAGTCAAGTAAGGGTATACAAATTAAGAAGAAAGATTTCAAAGTAATGATAAAAGAAATGGATATACAATAGTGTGAAAATGAAGAACTACTTGGCATCATGATAGACAATTTTTTTTTACTTGAAAATTCAAAATTCATTAAAAAGTTAATTCACTGCTTTATCTCTTGAACAGAATAAAATCTATCTCCCTCAAGAACAGTGAAAGATATTCTACAATGCATATATCATGCCACACCTAGAATATTGATGTTCTGTCTGGGGTAATAGTGGTACAGAAAATCAAGAAAGATTACTGAAATTTCAAAAAAGAGCAGCTAGATTTATTCTTGATGCTGTTTTAGATACACCATCAACAAATCTTTTTGAAAACCCTAAAGTGGCTTCCATTTCAGCAAAGAACTCAGTTTCAAAAGGGTTTGCAAGTCTCTTGATCCTTACATGGATTGGCTCCTGATTATCTTATATGTAACTTTAAATTTGTTAAAAAATGGACATATGTGTGAACTAACATCCTTCTCAAACAACAAGTTACAGTATATTACAAAAAAATATAGTTACCTAAACCAAATACAGAGTTTTATAAGAAGAGTTATGCTCTGTTTGGAGCCAAAATATGGAATTCGATACCACCTTATATAAAGTCAGAACTGACTTGTTCTAAGCTTTCAAAAAGCTTTTTAACCAACATCTACAGAAACAACCATTGGTATGATTTTGTTTTACTCAGTACTATTGCTCATTAAAACATTGTTATATCATGTACTCACCTATAATGCTTTACACATGTTTGCTAATACTATTTGTATGAATCCTGTATGTACTCATCCTTGAAGCCTTGTACCTAATTTATTGTAGCAGTAGATCAGTTGTCTAGTTTTTAATATCATTTGTTGTCTAAAGACACCCCATCTTGTAAAAATTATGCATATATATATATATATATATATATATGCACACACAGACATCATTGTAGAAGGCCTCATAGAGGATTGGTCAGTTGACCAAATGAGCTTCTTTAAATAAAGTCATTATTATTATTATTATTATTATTATTATTATTATTATTAATATGATGCCCCCATAATAAAAACCTCTCTCCATGTGGGGCACATTTTTATTATCCACAAGTGTCCATTTTAGACAGATGTCACTTGATATTCCAAGCTAAAAATGCAGTTCATAATTATTTATGACACTGGATTTCATGTACTCTTAATCTGTCTGCTACGTATATTTAATTTGCATTTTTTGTTCATTAGTTTTTTATTAATTTTTTATTTCGTTATATGCTATTGTAATGTAACATTGTATGTTGGACTTAACCTTATCCAAAAATCAATTTATTTTCTACCTGACCTGAATTATTGATTTTTAAAAATTTTGTAACAACTAATACATGTACATAGTTAAAATATTCTCTATTTGTAGGGCTTTAATATTAGGATTATTATAAATAAAAGTAAATATGTTTATTTGGGTCTGGGTCTAGGTGATTGGGATTCCCTGGTATATCTAACATAGTCCAGGTTTTATGTTATAATTTTAATAACCTTCTAATTATAGCTAACATTTTATCTTGTAAACATTTAGAACCTTCCAGATTGAAATTTTCCATTAGGTAATAATTTTTATTTAGAAAATGCTAATTGTGACCTGAGGTCAAGTAGATTACTATATAATCTTTTTACTGGAAGAATCATTCATTCATGTTTTAAGGTCCTGCAGAATCAATTATATTATTTTTGTGTCCAGTAGTTCATTGAGCTGGAATTTATTTCTTCAAATTATTCAAGTGATTTTTCTCTGGAAATACAGAGTGCTCATAAAAAATATTCTTGGACAGAGACATTAACTGGGATTTATGGTGAATTCAGACTTGGAATTATATTACTGTAATTCACCAAAAGACTTTGGTACAATACCACCATACAGGCCACCACAGACACATCATCGCTTTTGGCATTGGATTTAATTTGGATTTCCACTAAAGTTTATTCAGATCTTTTATTATTAAGACTTGTGTCTGTAATTCTAGGATTATTTTGGGATTTCATTCACAATACTCTATGCTCTTTTTTTTCTTTTTGATTTTGTATTCTAGGGAAATAAATAATTTGTTGAATTTTACAAAACTTGTTGCTTTTCACTCTTTTCTGTTACTTCTTTTAAGAGTATAGACTCGTAACACTGTCATTAAAATGATGGATGCTGCACAAGAAATACTTTTGCACTGGTTAATATGTTAATCACTAGTTAATATATAACTGATATCCTGGTTAATACATAGTTAATACACAGGTTAATACGTAGGTAAAGTCTAGGTCTTTTACAGGTATTTGACAGTCCAGAGGTAATCAATCCATTGCTGGAACATTCTGAATTAATAAAAGGACAACTTTGGAATTCCGGAAACAGAGTGTTGATCAACCTGAATCTCTCAAGTACGTAACATTGTGCGTGAATGAGCATTATCTTTCTTAATCTTGTTCTGTCAGACTTCTCATGTCGTTCAATGAGATCTCAGCCATATGAACATCTATTAAAAGGTGACTTTTCACTGATACATGTCAGAACAAGGCTTTCCAAACATTGGACATTTAGAGTCTGCTTGAACAAGACAAAATAATTGAAAGTTAGGCTAATATTTATCCTACATTTTTGGTGGCAAGAAATAAGGAACACACCATTTAGAACACTTTGTGACTTTTCAAAGTCCATATTATAAATATTTAAGTGGAATGTTAAAAAGTAAAAAGGGAGAAATCACCCAAATATGGTGAAAAACAGAGTCACGCACTGAAGTATGCAAAATGGAATCATGTAAAAAAAACATAATACCATTATGGGATGTTTTGCACAATCAGTAAAAGAAAGTTGTCTTTTAAAATTCTTGGAAATTTTTTGACCCTAAATAGGTCATCTCAATTAGTAAGTCAGTGTTTTGGTGGATGATATACGCTTGATGTCACTTGATAAACAAGGTATACATGTATGCAATGGCAGCTGCTGTAGAATTTGCGAGGTGCTTTTCTGATCATTGGTGGAAAAGCCAGAAGAGTGTGTTGCAGTTGAGAGCACATGACTTCCCATAGATAGGATGTTCATCCATTGCTGTAGTTTAACTGTACAGTGGTCCCCCTCTTATACAACCACCCCTTCTGCACTGGGAAAGTGGCCTTATAAGATGAGTGGCCTTTCCAGAGGAGGATTATATTTGTGAGATGTATATGTAAATGTCAATATAGTAGGAAAGCTACTTGTGACTTAAAGCAGTTAACATCTTCATTTAAATGTAGCATTAATTATTAAGATGTTGTCTTAAAAACAGAGTTATTTCAAGGCAACGTAAATTAATAGTTTTTATTCTTAGGCATGAAATATGAGTGGGGTATTGTTGGCATGTGCATTAACAAACTATTCAAAAATGTTATTTAAATCTTGGTACATATGTTGTTTCCTATTTAAAATAATTCTCCTTCCATTTACTCCATTTTCCCACTGCTACAGAATATTCTTCTTATCTTTTACAATCTTGTTTATTTGAGTCTCCCAACAAAATTTTTTGGCAAGTAAACTCTCCCCATTGTCATCAAATCCTATAACTTATACTTTTTCTTCAAAAGTATTATTTCTTTGTTTACGTGATGACATGTAAAAGTTTTGCAATGATTTATTCCTATGTTGCTAATTGTACCGTACTGCAATTTTATGTTGCAGATGAAACATTTGTAAATGAAATGCCTTGTTCTAAAGGAAGTGATACATGTAATGTCACATGATTTTTTGGTTTTGTCTGGTACCCTGTTTTGTTCAAGGTTAATTTCTGTGTGTGTGTTAATCCACAAAATCTATATTTAGCCTATTTAACCTTGTTATGATCTTGTCAGTTACCTCCAGTTATAATCGTCAATCACAAAAAAAAAAATCCACTCTGTGAGGCCCAAAGCTCTATCGAAACATTGCTGACCCCATTTCTATCTAGATGACCATGTTGTGGTCAAGACAATTACGTCTGGTCATAATTGTCAATTTAAAAAAAAAAATCCGCTGATTGAAGCCCAAAGCTCTATCAAAACATTGCTGACCCCATTTCCTGTAAATGTCGGTGTTAATGATATAATAATAACTTTAATGGTGCATGTACTTTAGTCAACTTTTCTTTCAGTAACAAAAACCTGACATCTGGAAACAGACATTGGGAAAGATAATTGAATTACTTACCTTACCGTAATTAAATAAAGGTTCTGGACACATATTAAAATAAAATGTGGCTGCTTGTGAGGGGTAAATTTTACATTTTTGCACTTATATCTTGTCCGCTGGTCACATTAGAAGGGTGGCCTTTCTTGAGGTGTACTTTTGAACACAAACTCGTCGGTGCCATGGGATTATGACCATAAAGAGTGGGTAGCCACTGGTCAGGGGGACCATTCATGAGGGGGACCACTGTACTGGGTATTGCTTGGCTGATAGTGATGATGTCATTACACTTTGCTGTTTACATCATTCCACATGCCAAATGTGATACATGTCAGAGCACTTACTATGTGGTTTTCTATTTTTCCATGATTCATTATAATAAAATTATTAGGTATTATTTTTTACAGGTCTCTGTGTGGAATCAGGCTCACTGCATTTCACTAAATTTCTCCACTGATTGACGTTTAATGTCATCTTGTTAATGATAGTTTCTACAGTTTTGTCAAAGTCAGGGATAGCAAAAAGGATATTATTAATATTTTACACCCAGAAAAATTTAGTATTGAAATAAATTGCATAGACATAATAATTTGTGTGTGATTCAGGCACCTCAATTAGGGCAGTTATGTTCCAATGCATCAGTCATACAAGAGATGGTAACAATAAACTTTTATCACACTGCCGCTGATATGATTCAGACACCTAACAATGGGGACAATTATGTTCTAATGTATCAGTCATACAAAGACTTTACCTATGGACTCCATCACATTGCCACATTCAGACACCAAACATTAAGGCAGTTATGTTCTGAAGCATCAATTGTACAACAGACTTTACCAACAGACTCCATCACAATGCCACTGATGTGATTCAGACATCCAGCATTAGAGCAGTTATCTTCTAATGCATCACTGATACAACAGACCTTATCAACTCTTTGTATTATAATCTTACTCAGTTGAAGTTGATTTATTTTGATTTTATACATGATAACAAGAACTATTAATGGTTAGGCTATTTGAAAGACACAACATGTCTGTCTGTCCATTATTTTAACTTAAATATGCTTGACTGGATCACATAAATGGATGTAAAAAGACTTACTACATAGATTTCATTGATCTCAATATGGTTTCAAGCAAAGAGGGGACCCCAAATGCTAAAGGTCAAGGTCATAGGATGGTAGGTCAGAAGGAAAATGCAGTACATTTTGGATCTAAAGAGATATAACAGACATGGTTCTTGTTCTTAGAATTCCCAAATGAGAATCGGGTATAAAATGTTGACCTTTCTCAGTGTATCCATCTGATCAGATTTTGCATTTAGGTGACTGTGAACACGTTTCTAGTTGCATTTATGCACCCAGACTTGCAGCAGACATATCTTGATTTGGTCCCCGCTGTCTGTCATCATGGTGAATATCCATCCATGCATCCTAAGAAGTTTGTTAGCACTATTGCATAAAAAATTACTCATTATAATTATAAACATATGGCGTATTTGTATCTACATGTAGGTGACCTTATTAGGCTTTCAGTCTGTCACACATTTTTCAACTTTTTTGACAAGAAACTTGCTAACATGATTAAATATGTGTGTTTTACGAACACAATTCTAGTTTTGTTCTTTTTTTAGATTCTTTTGAATTTCCACTTGGATTGCATTGTATAATATTTGTCTATTTAATTTTCATAATCTCCAAATCAGTTAATAATCGTTAATTCACAGCTTCTGCCTGCTTCTTTTATTGTTTTCAGGAAATCAGATTGGTGAAATGGGTATGAACAATTTGCTGCTTTCCATTGAACACCAGAGTTTCAACTCCAGCAGTAGTACAGGGTTGATGAGGCTATGCATTAGTGTAAGTCTCTATTCATGGTTACACTCAGTCTGACTGACAGGGTTTGGCTTACATAGCAAGCACATTTTTTTGGTTTTCTAAGTCAGGGGTCAGGGATATCGGGGAAGGGGGGACTCTTGACAGAAACAGCAAAAACAATTCATGGTGCTAAAGCAGATAACTTGGATTAAATAGACAGTTCTTATTCCTCATGTACAAAAATGGGAGGGTGATATAGCCGATTGCATTATTCATTTGTGTATTTGTTTGCATGTTCCTATGTGTTCTTGTGTTCACTCATTTGTTTTGCTACACCCTCAATATATGAAAATTTGTATGTGGATGCATCTCAAGGAGATTAACTCAGCCATATCAAAACTAAGTCAATGTGACCCAGTGTTTAGCTTTATTGGTCATAGGCCATCTTTTTGTCATCAATCCATTTTCAGGACCCTGAGTGATTGAGTGGTCTAAAGCACTCATTTTTAGAGATCACTGACATTTCACCTCTGTCCACATGGGTTGAAGTTTTGGCTCAGTCAACGTGGGTATGTGGGAAGGCTTGCAAGTAGCTTCCTGTTGGTTGGTGATTCTTCTCAGGGTTTTCCCAGGTTCTTCTTCACTAGCTATACTGACTACCATGGGTTGATGGAAAGGAAATGATCAACAAGAAAGAGAATAGACAATAAATGTGTGCCTTTGACAAAAATTTGTGCTTTATTTGAACTTTAAAGTGTGTTTTTCAAATGTATCACTGTAAATTTTGAAGGACAGTCTACAGGTAGGGTTTGGATAATATCTTAGGAGTTGCCTATAGTATGTTATTTTAACAAGAAATAAGATGACTATACATAAATGTTATTGTGATGGCAGCACCTTTCACTTACTGTAATTGACTGAGACAATCAGTCTGTTAATTTCCTTGTGCTATCATGCCAAAGGATCAGTACATTCGCAACAGTTGACAAAATAAATCCAGTTAGCCATTAAATAAGTGCTTGATTAGATTCTAATAGAAGTGCTACAGGCATTTCCATGGTATTTGATCTGTTCTTTTCATGTTTTAATAGTAGACAGCATGTAACATTTAATTGATTGGTGGTCATTGAGGAAAATAATGCATTACTTTCCATGGTGTGGTCATTGAAATGTATCAGAAAATTAGGAGTACACAAAATGTGCAAGAACATTATGTCACTGTATTGGAAACAACTTTATGTTTCCTTGGGAATGAGTAAATTGGTCTATTGGTCTATTAATTATGGCTTGGATGTCATGATGATGTCTTTGAGGTGGAGACAACCAGAAGAGCAGAAAAAAACACTGACCCTGGATGGATGACTTTATATACCCTACTACATGTCAGAGCCATGGACAGAACCTGGTATCAGAGAGGTGCAAAGTCAGTTCATTGACACTGTGCTGTCCTTTTCCTCAAATTAAAAAAAACAAAAACCATTATTTAACAGAGAAAAACAACATCCTATCAATGTTGACAACACTTATACTCAGAATATGCATTAATCTGTAATTTTCATGGTCATCAAGAAATGAGAAGAAGATTACTGGGCCTTTTTTGCATGCAGTAGTTCTTGTACAAATTTTAACACAATGAAAGTTCCAAAATAAGAAAGAATTCAAGTTGAATATTTTCAATTTGAGATGAATATTTTTTTTCAGTTATTCATCACCGGTAAGTAACAATTCTGGTACTGTTTATACTCACGTACAAGTCAGGTCAAATTGCACACAACATAGATTCTGATCAGCTGCCACATAAAACAGCAGCAGAACAGGGTCTATATTGTTTGTTATTCAGATTTAGACTGAAGCTCCTGTACTGACTTGTGATAGGCTTATCATTAGTACTAATACAATGTCTGAATCTAAATGTCAATTTCAGAAGAACAGAATAGCTGCTGACCATCCTACTGTGACAAAGTTGCTTAGTACAGTGGAGAAAAATGACCCATTTTACAAACCACCACCACAAACACCTGAGGAAAAATCATAGTTACACGAACACCATATTTATTGTAAGTAATTTTGTATATTTAATACTAAGTATAGTTTTATATGATACCCTCACACATTTCTCCTAATTTATATCATATAAATATGTTAAAGGATGCTGTGAGAGCATTGCAGTTAGGTTCAAAATCATGCATTTTTCAGACTTGAAAAAATGTAAGTGGAGTGATCCTTAAGTTTATCATGGACACAGACCAGATCCAAATTTCATTTGTTTTATTGGTGTTCATGTGGAGACTACCTTTTAAACAAACAACTTATCATTACATATTTTGTAACAAAAAGTCAGAATTAGCAGATTTGCAGTCTAAATGAAAACAAACTTGAATAGAGCTCAGAAAAAGCCATTAAAATGATGTCATGTTTAACCATGCTAAAATGTGTCCAACTAAAGAGAAACCAGTTTTATAATTAAATCAACCTTGGCTACAGTCCATAACTAGATGAAGGAAAGAAAGAATCTTTGACAGAAATAATTAGTAAATTCAAAAGTATTTGTGTTGGAATTATGTGTCACCAATGAGATAATATGATCACACCCTTGAATTGCTTAGGCCAGGTTATAAAAAAGAAATTGTTTACTGTAACAGGCTTGAGAACAGTTGGATTCATAAGTATGCTTTGAAAAAAACTTGTGTAGAATTTTTATAAAGCACAGAATTTTTATGAATTTGCAATTTACAGAATATTTAGAAATTATACAAAATACAGTATTGAAGATTACATAGTTTATTGCAAAAATGTTGTCATAAATAAGATAAATTTACAGTATTGTGAAATTGAAATGACAGAAAAATTGTATGCATTACGCATCAAAAACAATTTAATTTTCTTTTTTTCAGAATGTTTGTTTTTGTGACATTGTCAGATTGACATTGAAAATCTGGAGGAAATGCAGAAATTGAAGATATGATATACACGGGTCTATCAGGAGGAAATGCAGAAATTGAAGATATGGTGTACATGGGTGTATATATTTAGTTATAAACAAAAGTGAACATTTCTTTTAGGTCAGGGTTTAAACCAATCTAGGAATTTTGTACCTTCTTGGAAAACAAAATAATTATTTGTCTGAACAAGATGGACACTGATATGCAAAATTACTCCATAATTATGAAATTAATATTTTGTAATTCACATCTGTTTAAACATTCCATCCATAACATATTGTGTTAGTACATATAGGATGAAGTTATTTAAAGAATGTAACTTCACCGTACAAATTTAATAATGAAATACACAAGAGCATGATGTTTTTATTCTTTTCAGATATAATGTAAATTCTTTTTACCAAGAATCTATTGTACATGTTGTACAAATAGAGAGAATATATAATTGTGTTTTCAAAAGTTAAATTGAATATTTAGTAATTAAATATATAAGAATTACAGTCTGTGATACGTTTTATTGTACTCAGTTTTAATGTTAATTCTAGTACATGCTGTATATGTTGTACAAATACAAATACTGAGAATATGTAATCGAGTTCTACAGAATTAAACTGAATATTAATAGGCACAAAGTCATTACTTTTTTCTTCATGCTCATCATGGCAAGCCTAGGGTCTTACATTGCATGGAGGGTCGGTCATTTCACATGTAAAATTGTTCAGTAGTGGTTACTTTTTATATGCCAGCCATAAGGAAAATTAAAACAAAATATTTTATTATGATGTTGCCCATTGGGTAAGAAAATATTTATTTGGGGATCAAAAAGTCAAAGGTTAAGGTAACTGGGACTGGAAGAAAAAAAAATGTCTTTTGCATAAAAAATTCTAGACCTTATGTCTTGGCCAAAGTTTATGAAGGGCCTATTGAGCTTGAGATGCAAAAGTCAAGGTCATTATAGCTCAAAGAATAACTGGTTTTAGATTGACTTTTGTTCTTATGTATGTTCATTTTCAAGCTTATGAATGGCTTGCACTCCGGGTATTACAAAATCTGTTGATTCTCGGCTTGAAATAAGATAGAGGTCTTAGTCATGATAAGTAAATAATCATTACGGTTTCTGCATATTTAAGTCGATGACCACATATCTTAACTATAAAGGTCATGGTCACTGAGACCTATTGGTCAGTAATCTCCAAAATCAACAATACACTACTAGTGCCTACACAGAGGACAAGTAATTATGGGATGGGTGCCATTCTTGTTATGCTCGTTTGCAAATTGAATTTAAAGACCACACCAGCTACGCAGACATGACCTTGCCTCAGTAATGAAGATTAAGCCGATCAGATGTTAACGGTTGGACTCAACAAACTAGGATAGGAATTGGATTAATGTTATAAACCATAATTAAGTATAAAAAAAGGATGGACAAATGAGATTATATTGTGATTTGTAGTAAAAAAAAATTGCTTGCATGTCCTTTCTCGTCTCTCATTACAGAAGTCCAGTTGGTTTTTGGTTTTATGCAACATAGCAACACTTTTTTTTTCTGAGGCAAGTAGTATAATGTGCTTGCAACAGTAGCTCATCTTGTGATTGGAATTAAACCCGTACACTCCTGGCAACCAACCCAAAGCCTTAACTACTCGGTTACTATGACTACCCAGTTGGTCTTGATGTCTGGATTACCAAGGTTGACCAAAATTTCTTGATACAACTTGTGTCAATTTTTTGTTTTCCCCAAAGCATTTCTCTCTACTTTGTGAAACACTGTATTCTTTCATGACCAGGAAAGTTTAAGCTGGTTTTATTAAGGTGATTTTGTAATGGCAAATCTACTCCAACTTTGGAATTGCTCAAGTGTAAGTTACTCTCTGTTTAAAAAGAAGCAAAACAAAAACTAAACTTGTTTTCATAGGTTTTAGGTATATGATCAGCTCACCTGGACACAAGGTCAAGTGCACTTATAACATAGCCTTGCAAACTTCTCAAAAACCCCTAAATAAATTATTTCTAACAAGTTCAGGAGACAGCATTCTGTCATGAAGGTTTTTCAGTTATGTAAACATTAAGTAGATCTGCCATCAATATGGCTACCATTAATAAAAACAGAAAAACTTTGCAGTGATTGCTTCTTAACAACCGCTCAAAAGAATTGACCAAATCTGTATCCTAGCATAGAAGGCTTTCATTTTTTTATACAAATTATGCCAGTATGCCATCAAATATGGCCAATGTTACTACAAATTGAAAAACCTTTAAATGCCTTATCAAAAACTAAACAGAATTTGACCAAATGTGACAGAAGACATCCTGCCACCATTATTAAGCATAAAAAAAGCTTTTATACAACTTCTCAAAATTTGATCATACAGAATTAGTTGGTTTTTGACAACACCTTCAACACATTAGTGGCTATATAATGCATGGGAATGGGGAAATAGGTATCAAATCCAAGACCCTTGGACTTTACAGAAAACATCCTGGCATCTTTAAAATTTGTACTAATGTTGCTGATCCACCATCAAATTTATGCAGTGTAACTAAAAGTAGGAAAACCTTTAAAAACTCATAAAAATTTACTCAAGAGAATTTTACTAAATTTGATTGAAATTGCCTTAGCATGGGCCTTACAAATCATGGACATTGTTAATTAAGAAAGAAAATCATTTAAATTACTAAGAAACTGCTAATCAGAATTTAACCAAATTATACATCAAATATTTTGTATGATGCCCTCAGAAATTGTACAAATGATGCAGATTGTCAACAAATATCGCAACCATTGCTAAAACTAATTTTTTTAAACAACTTATTGTTAAAAAACCACTTAAGAGAATTTGACCATATTTTTCACAAAGCATCCTGGTAAGAAATACTTTCCATCTGTACAAATGTAGCTAATCCACAATTTCCATCTGTACAAATGTAGCTAATCCACAATTTCCATCTGTACAAATGTAGCTAATCCACAATCAAATATGACTACTGTTATTAAGCTAGATAAAAACTGAAAACTTCTCAGAACTGTTCAGTAGAATCTGACCAAATTGTACAGAAAGCCTCCTGGCCTGAATACCTTTCAAATTTATACAAATGATGCCAATCTACCTCAAATATGGCCACCATTATTAAAAACAGAAAAACATAGAAAGAATTTTGTCTAAAAAGAAGAAAAAAAAACTTAAAAGAATAAAACCACTTTGATAGAAAGAATCTTGGCACACAATCCTTTAATATTAGGCATAGGATACTGATGTGCCATAAAATACATTAGAAAAACTGAAAGCCGAGAAATCTTGAAACATTTTGTTTTCATGCGATGTTCAATCAACAGCATTTAAAGGAATTTCTTCAGAAAGCAATCCTACTGATCTGTAGTTTTTGGCAAACTTTTCTTGCATTTAGCTGTCAAACAAATGTCAGGTGAATGATATCTGACCCACTTTGGTCCCTTGTTTATGTATATAATAGTGAAATTTACCATGAAAGAATAGTGACCATACATATTTTGCCATGTGCAAATGTTTGCTTGAACACTTGGGTAAGACTTTAACAATTGCTGACAGAAACACTCCTTTTCTTATCAGCAAATATTTACACACCATTATCTGAAGGTACATCCACATCCAAACTTTGATAGCAACAGGAGACAAGGATGAGACATCTAAGCAATATTGAATAATCCTTGGAAATGGGTCACAACTGCCCACTTTAGGTCTGTTAATTGTTGTTGTTGTTGTAGGGTTTAATGCCCTTTTTCAGCACAAGATTGGCTTTACATGGCGGCCAGAATAATTAGTGGAGGAAGAACCCTGGAAAACCCCGGGAAGAACCACTGACCCATGAGAAGCTACTGGCAGGCTTTCTCACGTACCCACGTTAGCCGAGTCTGAGACTCAAACTCACGCAGACAGAAGTGAGATGGCAGTGATCCGTAACGGTAAGCGCTTTAGACCACTCGAGGCCCCAGGTCTGTTAATCTCATTATCCCTAAATACATTGGCTGGCACACCAAGATTGCATAATAAGTATATTAAAAATAAGACAGGAGAGTTAGAAGGAATGCACGTATAGAAGCTAATGGTTAATAAATGAGGGTCTGTGAATAATGTCAAAGACATGTTACATTCATTTCAAGAACAGCAAAAAAAAACAAACAATTTATAATTTGTCAGTGTTGATTAAACATGGAGACGTGTACAGACAAGTTTTTAATGTTTGAATATTGTTAACTCTTAATTGCCGAAGTACACTCAATTATCCAAGTGCTTGTGATTGTTGATGTAGCTGCTCCACTGTAGTTCTTTGTCATGTATATGCCTTATGATTGTCAGTGTCATGTACATGCCTAATGACTGTCAGTGTAGATGCTCTATTATAGTTCATTTGTCATTTACACACTTAATGATGTGTCAGTGTAGGTACTCCATTGTAATTAATTTGTCACGTACACACCTAATTATCAGCATATGTTCTCCATTACAGTTCATTTGTCATGTACACACCTAATGATGTGTCACTGTAGGTACTCCATTGTAATTCATTTGTCATGTACACACCTAATTATCAGCATAGGTACTCCATTGTAGTTCATTTGTCATATATACATCTAATGATTATCAGTGTATGTGCTTCACTGTAATTCATTTGCCATGCATACATCTATTGATTATCAGTGTATGTGCTCCACTGTAATTCATTTGTCATGCATACACCTAATGATTGTCAGTGTAGGTGCACCATCCATTTGAGTTCATTTGTCAAATTACATTTTTCATATTTTACCGTGTCAAATAAAATCTGACTCCTTTTTTTTCCTCCATGTGCTCACTAATTCATGTCATGCATACACCTAATGATTGTCAGTGTATGTGCTTCACTGTAATTCCTTTGTCATGCATACACCTAATGATTGTCAGTATATGTGCTTCACTGTAATTCATTTGTCATGCATACACCTAATGATTGTCAGTGTATGTGCTTCACTGTAATTCATTTGTCATGGATACACCTAATAATTGTTAGTGTATTGGCTTCACTGTAATTCATTTGTCATGCATACACCTAATGGCTGTCAGTGTAGGTGCACCATCCATTGGAGTTCATTGGTCAAATTACATTTTTCATATTTTACCGTGTCAAATAAAATCTGACTCCTTTTTTTTCCTCCAGATTTTATTCAAGATTAATTTCAACAAATAAGAATACATTACTTCATGCCCCATAATAGAAGCAAATTTGTACATTCAGACACAATGGTGTATACACAACATGGACACATAACAATGATGCTATATGAATCTAATCTATCCACATGATGATGTACTATTCCTTCTATGTTAAAAGCTAAATTAAAATGTATATTATTTTTGGCTTTAAAAGCACCACTGAAATAATTGCAGATCTATGACATAATAAAAAAAACCCATAATTTTCCCCGTTTCTTGATTGCAAAGTGACTAAGTCTGGACCTTTGTTAAATCTAAAAGGCTATTTTTACAGCTTAATTTTTTAATAAATTAAAGTACAAATTAATTATCTAACTTGTGTTGTTTTTTAGTTTCAAGACTTGATAAAAAGGCATGGATTGCGAAATATTTTTCCTCATTTTGTTTTTTACTGAATACTCTGAAAATTGGCTACAAGTTGGAAGCATGTAAAAATAATTGTTACACAATGAACATGGACTATCCAGAATTGATGGGAGCAATGAACTCGAATACATGATTGCGTACATTGTCAACTAAAACTTCTGGACTACCAGCATCCGTACAGTTTTTGTTTTGTTGTTCATTACTGTGTATTTTGAAATCCTCCCTAGATTTGTTGCTCACCAAATAACCAAATCATGTGAAAGGGAAAGACGCAGCATTCTGCCAATGCTATTTTCACAAGTTTCTGTTACAGATGTGTATGAAGATTATAGAGAACGGAACATGCAAGTGGAATTGAATGACAAATTGGTGCAAATTAAAGTATGCACGACACAAATAATCCAATACCCATGTTTTCAGAGGGTTAAAGCCATACCACATTAAACCTGATCAATGGGATAAACATAACTTGCAAGATACTAATAATTGTACTCAATATCTATGGTCATAAGTAATTACTGTATACTCTCGCTTACATGTCGAGTCCAACTACAAACTGCACAATCCCAGATCTGCCCTCGTATAATGCACTGGCAAATCTGGGTATGTGTAGTTTGTTAGTAGTAATCTTCAGAACAAACAGCATAGATCCTGATCTGCAGATGCATTATGCTACAGAATTTAAGGAGATTTGTTGTTTGCAGTTATAAGTTAGTACATTAGGATACTAATACCCCTCTAAATACATGTAATCTTTTGTTTTAAAGCTTTTCTTCCCTTTATCTTTGAATAGAAAACTGATTAATAAATTCACACAATATTTTGAAAAAATATACAACCAATTCCCTTTGATGAACATTTTCAATTTAAATGATTCTATTACTTTAAGTGCATAAATAAGAAAACTATATCAAGGGAGGTAACCACTGAATAATTATTTCCTCAGAAGTTATAGCCCTTCACATTTTAACACTCCTTGCAAGGATAAAAGGCCTAAAGAGCTCGATACAGAAATTGTCTTATTAGTTGCATACAAATTAATCAGAGTAACAGGCAACAGACACCATTTCAAAGATTTTGAGGGCTAAAAACCCTTCAAGCTAAAAAGAACTGTATTTGGTTGAAAACTTTTAAGCAATGACTTTGGTTCAAAATAAAAATGAACTGATGAGTGTGGAAATATTGCTTACAGTAAAAATACTGGCCAAAACTTGTGACACATTGGATGACACCATACCAAAAAGCATTTTTGATTTATGGTAAGTTTTGGAATCTAATTTTGCCATTAGCAATGTTTCATAAAAACAATGTAGCATGCCAATGACACAGAAAAAGAAGCTGTTTATTTCCACTCTATTAATGGTATCAGCTGCAACTAGGCTAAAAATGTAACTTGTTTGTGTAATTTTCAAAGCTGTCATATTAATAATCAGAATGACATGAAAAAAACTTTGGTTACTGTTCTGAATATATCTGAAGTGTGCAAACAATGTCAACAATACAACCTTCATATATAACTGAATGTGGTTAAATGTGAATTGATATGAAATTAAGATTTACCAAACTAACTTCTTTACTCGTTTCAGCATTTGGTAGGGTTCGAGCGACTAGTTGTTTGATGGTGTGTTTATCTATAAATGTGGAAATGGAAAGAAGGAATGCCATTACAAATTAAAAAGAATTCATGATGCGTAATATACAACTACATCTTTTTTTTTCATGTCTTGCATGTCGTGTCTCTCATAAAAATTAATGTACAATGTCCTAGACAAATTCCAAGTAAATAATAATCTTGCACTAATGAAGCAATACTCCAGCACATCACTGAAACCATACTGAATGTTGAAAAAACGATAGTCCCTTGCAGGGATTGATGCTAACCTGGGCAAAACAAACTTCCAGGAATCCAAGATATGTAAATTTCTTTTGTCCTATTATTCTTTTTTAAGTGCTGAGTATTTAAACCGTCTGTTATTCATAAGAAACTCCAACATACCAAATTTGGTAACAAATATATTTTCTTGCATATCTAAGTTAACATATTCCCAAGATAGTGCAGAACAAAATTATGTCATATCCTTTGACCCTGTGTTAGGTATCATGAATATAAAACCCAACATCTGACCTTAAAACCAATGCAGACTATCAACTTGTTTATTGGAATGCAACTAAATACAAAGTGTAGTAAAAATTCACTTGTGTATCATGTTTTTAAGCTCAATTAAGTACAAATAAGCATGCAAGGACCTTTGACTTGACCCACAGGTCAATTAGGTCTGGTGTTCAAAATGCTTTCACAAAAGACAGATATGTTTGTGGTCAGATTTGCATGATTTCCATTAAGAACCAATAAAAAATATTTCAAGAACTGCCATGGTGGCCATATTGTGTCAGATAAACACAATAAGCAACTAATCATAGGATATCTTTTCAAGGAAACCCCATGTTAATATAACCATCTGCTATGAAGCTGAAATAGGTTTTGCTAGATGGCTGGTGTGGTAACCATATTGGATGTTAGATATCACTTTCATTTAGGACTATCGTCATAAGAAGTACAACACTCCCTCAATATAAGATGGTTTCTGATGTAAGGCATGTATGGTCATGAATTAAATGGTAGTAAAATTACATGTAGTTCATCATATGGCTGTCCTACTATAAGGCAAAATAGTCTATGGTTCCCACTGAGAATATTATGAGAAATATTTTCAAGACGGCCACCATGGTGGCCATACTGGATGTCCCAGAAACACTATTTTCAGTTGGATCCAACTAGGGATCAATGTACATGTAGGGTTTAATGGCAATCATCCAAATGGTTTAGGAGTAGCACTAACAAAGTTGAGAAAATGGACAGTAAGCAGGTCATGGTCTGTAAACAGTAGAGTCAAGACCTTTTTTATTAAACCACCTCAGGCCACCATGACAGAAAGTAATTTACCACTAGCATTCCAAGATATTCATTGGCAGCATTTATATGAAAGGTTAAACATTCAAATGTAATAATTTAAATCTGTATAAAGTGCAAAGTTTTTTGTTCTGTAAAAGGGTATAATAGAAATTACATAAATAATTAAATCTGGGTCACTGTTTGAAACATGTTACTAATCATGCAAATACAGGTTTTCTCACATTCCTACATGTGTAGGATCATATTCTACAATTTAGATCAACAATGGGGTACCTCTTTCATCACATGTCTACTCTCTTTCATCACATGACTTTCTTTCATCACATGACTACTCTCATCACATGACTACTTTCTTTCATCACATCACCTTCTACTGCAATCGTAGTACACACAAAGTGGCCAAAACTTCATAATTTCCATCATCACTTGAGCATTAATCACAATAATTGAGATAAACTTTTAACTGTAACACAGAAACATCCTAAAATGTGAAGTGATTGAAGTTAGTATTTCATCAACATGATATTTCACACTTACTGACCTGGCTGCATGTACAGATTATGTAGTTAAATAGTGTGACCCCGCTATAGCACGCTCTGTTATAACACAAATTCAGATATAACACGGTCGTGGTGTGGCTCCCAAAATTTCATATACATGTATTTTTCTCATACACGAAAAAAAAATTCTTAAAAGTACAAAAAAAAAAACAAAAAAAGGTTTATTATCATTTTAGGGAAGAGATCGCGTATGAATAATACAAGACAATCGTGGCGTGGCTCATGAAATTTTATATGCATTTTTCTCATACACGAAAAAATAGTGTTTTCTTCTTAAAAGTACGTAAAATAACATGTAAAATTTTTTTCAGGAATCGCGCAGGGCTTCGCCAATGTCACAAATTGCGATTTTTTTTTCCTTACTGGCGGCAAAATATACCATCTGCAACGTTTCCTCTAATATTTTTCCTGTGTGTGCGGAATTTTGAAACTGCTGTGCAGCATATGTATTTGCTACCAAAACTTGTGCGCAGAATTTTTGAAACTGCTGCGCGGCATTTTCTAATGAGCTGCGCGGCCGTGCACCTTCTAATGAGCTGCGCGGCCGTGCACCTTCTAATGAGCTGCGCGGCCGTGCACCTTAGAGGGAACATTGACCATCTGGCGATTTTTTTTTTACTGGCGACATTGTTGGCTGTTTAAACTTGTACATACAACCATTGGTTTGGAGTGGAGAAATTCAGAGGCCCCATGAAAGGAAGCCGTAAAGTTGATATAAAATGCACTGAAATTTATCTATTGTTATATAAACAAATTCTTTGTCCATATTGACAAACCATCTTAACAGTGAATTGTTATATCATAATCCGCTTATGTTGACATCTAGCATGAGTACTGCATGTTTTGAAATATCCGCTTTTTTCAAATTTACATTTCTGGTAGCAGAGATCAACCGGACGAGGCATTATCTCATAATCTATATTCGTCGGATTTTGGGCCGCTCGCTAGTAATTAATATATTTACATAGACTGACATTTGTATGTGGATGGTAAGTAAAATTCCTCTTTTTTTCACTCAGAATTAAATCCTTCAGAACATTCACGTTTTCTGTAGTAATCCCTGTCATCAGACCAGAACACCTGCGTCTCTATCGTCGATTGACCCTTTCTTTAAATTTCTGACTCATGCATGGAAGGCAGCATCACTCCACTACCATAAATGTTAAAAAAACAACCCAAAAACAAAAAGCTCTCACTTGTCTATTCAATAGGCAGGAAGGAACAGTAACAACAATTGACCATACAACGGCCAATTCATTTTTTAAAAAAAATGCACCCAGATAAAATAGTAGCTGAAATTTCAAAGAAAACATTACCTTTGAAGCACCAATTGTTATGAAAACGTACTAAGCAAATGGGGAAAAAAAATCAGTCTCAATCATGCAATACAATTTTTTGATGTTGCCACCACAATAAGAAACGGGTATTTCTTTGGTTCTCCAAAGCTGTCTTTTAGTGGTGACTTCAATAACGCATGCATCCTTCATCAAAGAAAGCCGACTACAATCTTCAATAAAAACAAAGAACCTTTCTTCAAAGGAAGCCATTACCAAACTTAAACAAAAGCAATGGAATCTGATGGATTGCTTCATTTTCCAATGTGACTGGAACATTTTTACTGTGCCATGAAAGTTTCCTTTTTTTCAGGAAAAAAGTTTATGCTTACAAACTCTACCAAGAGCACTTAAAACATAAACTTTTACCGACTTCGGACGTACTTAAAAAATAAATGTGCTTCATCATTCGTTACATGATTGTGCTATTTTTTTCTGCTGAATTCAGACCCATATGACCTGTGACAAAATTATTGAATATTTTAAATCTGTGTGTGTGCATATTTTTGATGGAATTACTTGTATTGTGGATTCAATGTATGTGACATGATTCGCGGGTGAGTACACGGTGTTGATACTTTATTCATTGCTATGCATTAGCCATGTATATATAAACAGTATACACGTATATGTACCAATGCATGGTTCTCTGAATAAAGTAAAATATTATATATGCCTTCTCTGTTTTCACTACAGGTGTATTTCTCATTTAATATGCATAGATTTAAAACTGTGCCAATGAAGCATGTATTTTTGCTCCCGCATTTATGACCTACTCCCCCCCCCCGCACATTTTTTCAGGTACATGCATCATTTTCTTCTGTTTACTGACCTGGTTGCTTATAACATGGTGCGGTCTATAACACGGTTGGGTTCTATGGCTCCCAACTACCGTGTTATAGCGGGGTCACACTGTATTGAGCTTTTAAAAAAATTACTTTTTTATAATTTATCAGCATTAGTTATAAAAGGAAAATTGATTAAACATTAAAGCTTAATCTAGGATTATATATAGAGCAACTTACGTTAGTGCTCATTGAAATGAAATTTATGAAACAAATAATTTCAAGCCTTGGCAAGTAAAAGATTTTGGAAGTTATTTTATGAATTTGACACATTTCATTTGCAGGGAACAGAAATGTATGATTCTATTTATCAGATGATGAAAAATACAGATTTTTTATTTGACCAAACTTCTGAATAGTATAAAGAAATTACCCTGAAACAAATTCACATGCCTGGATCAT
The DNA here is from genome assembly GCA_016617855.1 of Megalonaias nervosa. Classification (NCBI taxonomy): domain Eukaryota; kingdom Metazoa; phylum Mollusca; class Bivalvia; order Unionida; family Unionidae; genus Megalonaias; species Megalonaias nervosa. Next base: position 69,455 of record JAECUM010094177.1, on the reverse strand, counting down.
CATACCTTTCACCTGCATGACATTATTATGTCATTTTTTACGTCATAAGGTGTTATAACATGTTACATATATAAAAATTGTCATATCAATATATTAACATAAAAAACACAATAATCATGTGATAAAATTATTTAGTCTCATCTGATAGTAGGGCTAAGAGTAGACTTTACATATGTTACCTGTTATCATTAGTACACAATTTGGATAATGTGTATTGCCATTACACTGTTAGTCTTGACCACTATTCTTCATGTGCTGATTTGTGTTTAAACATAATTTTAAGCTTACATCAGTATTCATAATATGCTGTTCTAATTTTGACCCTCATTTTTCATTCACCAATGTGAAAAAAATGATTAATTATAGATCAGTGTTCAATAAGAAAATTTAAACCATCAGGATTATAATTTTGCAGCTGACCCTCGGGTGGAATTTCCCTAACCAATATTAATGCGTGTTATGGATTCTATTGATCATCACTACATACAAGCAGCTTATAAGTTCAACTCAAATTCTGAATGCTTCCTTATCCCTCTTTTAGGTAGAATATAAAACAAACTGTTAGGTAGACACATGTTAAATGAATGTGACAGTCACATGTATCAATTTGCAAAATACAGTTCTACCTCATCATAACCTGCTACATAAAGAAGGCAGGCAGGGAGAGAAAACAAAGTGTCACTATGTAAGTGGCACTTTGTTTTCTCTCCCGGCCTGCATACATGTAGTATGTTAATATGTTAACTTTATGTGAATTAAATGTTTTTCCTCTTCATGATATTTATACATTTAATACATTAACATATAATTTTAAAAGGAAATAATTATACTCAGCTTCTTTTTTTTCTTTTACACAAATCTGATAGACAACTTCAAGTACAATGGTTTAATTTCGGTCACAAGGTCCATAGCAATATTATGTAATATCTGGAACTGTTATAATGAATGGCATTATGATGCGGGAAAACTTCCTTCAAGAAGTTATTCGTTTTGATAACTTTATCCGTAATCCCACCATGAAGAACATGCTTTCATCAATAAAATGACCATACAATATAGGCAGCAAGGTGTGTGATGTACACTGACTGACTTCTATTCAACAATTTGACAGAGGCAGCAACGTGTGATGTACACCAACAGGCTTCAATTCAACAATAAAATAGAATTTGTGTATCAGATTCTAAAAATGTATATTAGTTTAAATTTGAACAAAGTACAAATATGTACGTATCAGAATGACATGAACAAATTGCATTCAGATTTAAAGCAGATATAATACATTCAACACCTGCTACATGACAATGTATGCTGTACATGAAGTAAATAGATTATAATGTGACAGAACTACAATGGACCACATATACCAAAATACTTAAACAATCAGACTAAATTTCATAATCAAATCTAAGAAAGAAAACCTAAGAGTTCAATAAAATTGCATTGATTCTACAGTGATGATAATGTACGAACTGCAGAGAACAAATGTGACAAGAAGTCTTTCTCATTGAGTATTATAGATGTGTATCACCAATGATGTTTTAATACGAGAAATATAACAACACAAAGGTTCCAATGCAACATGCATCAAAATAGATGAAATAAATCTGTGTTTTAATTTTGAAAAGGCACAGAGCTTGACAATGCCATTACAAGCTATTACCTTCTTTGCGCAGCATTCCCTCACTATTAAGTCATTATGACAGTGTCCATAAAAAGGCAAATATAGTCATGGATCTCATTTCATTACAAGGTAGTAAAATTATATGCACAATGTACTTGATATATGACTGTCTCATTATAAGGTACTATTCTCTATGGTTCCCATGGACAGTGTTATTATGAGGGAATACTATATTCTGGCAGGCATATACAACCTACTGCTCATGGGCCACATCTGGCACAGTTTTACTTTATTACATGGTAATTGCACTATCATGTGGTAAGCTCTGTTGCCCATGCGGAGCACTACACTTTCCGACAGCATTGTAATGAGGGAATACTACACTCTATGACTCCCATGGACAGCACTGTAATGACTGGGTACTGCACTCTATGACTCCCACTGACAGCATTGTAATGATCAAGTGCTATACTCTATGACTCCCATTTACAGCATTGTAATGAAGGAGTACTACACTATGACTCCCATTTACAGCACTGTGAAGGAGTACTACACTATGACTCCCACTGACAGCATTGTAATGATGGACTACTACACTATGACTCCCACTGACAGCATTGTGACGAGGGAGTACTATATTCTATGACTCCCACTGACAGCACTGTAATAAGTACTACACTCTACAACTCCCACTGACAGTATTGCAATGAGGGAGTACTACATTCTATGACTCCCATGGACAGCTTTATAATGAGGAAGTGTTGTATCAAGTACCTCATCACAAGGCAGTCTCACTATAAGGGAGTAAACCAACTCCCATGGACAGATTTATAATGATGAAGTAATGTATCTGCTCTCTAACCATTTGAACAAATGTCAGATAAACTAGTTGTTATGGCTAGTACATTCAGAAAAAAAAATAAAACAGCAAAAATAATATTTAAGTATCGAGATTCCAAGAGAATTTCAATAGGATAAATAATTAATAAAAGTTCTGATGTTGCATTAAGTCACCGTGTATTGTAAAAGGTGGGCGACAATATAATATATGATATTGCCATAAAATACTGATATACCCCATTTGGTCATACTGTCGAGTACAGAGTGATGAAGGTACACTGATACAAAAATAGTAACAGGACAACTCACATTAAACCTTTGAGCAAATTTCATGTTAATTAATTACGCAATTTTATTTGAGATAAAATGTAAAGAAGAGTCCCTTGAAAGGACTGACTCTACTGGCAGAAAAGAATTGATTGTCAAGCACTGAAACCACCTAATTTTCTTTAGTTATAACGAGATTTTCAAATGAACTATTGTGGTGCATGTACTGGTTGTATCACCTACTAGGTATCATAAGAAATCTTCAGGTAAAACCCCATATTGATATGGCTATCTGCATGGTGTAGAGAGAGCAATATTTTCAAGATGGCCATATTCAGGGTAAGTCACCTTATTTTCATTTAGGACCAAATAGACACCTTAAGAACTTGTTTGATAAAAATCCTAGGTGTAAATGACTTTCTATTTAAGAAAAGTAGCAATAACAAGATTTTCAAGATGGCCACCATTGGTGGATATTGGATATCAGATTGGCACCATTTTAATTTATGACCAACAGGACATAATGACTTTCTGTTTTGAAGGAGTAATGAAAACAAGATTTCCAAGATGGCTGCCATGGTGGCCATATTAGATTGGTACCATTTCCATTTAGGGCCAAACTAGACATCATAAGTCTTAGCAAAGCACAATATCGATATGACCTACACAGCATACAGACAAATGTGAAAAGTATCTAAAGTTTCATAGTAATATCCTCCAAGTAGTTTAGGAGTAGTTACTATAACAAAATGGTATAAACAGACAGACAGAAGGCAGACAACAATCCCATAAGATCTCCTGGTCACTGACTGTAGAATAAAAAAAATAATTCAAGATATGCATAGTTTCAACTAACCTTTCATGTTGCTATTCTAAATAATTTCCAACATAACTTCACTAAAGCTAAGTTCAACGGATACCCAACCTTTTTTAAAATAGTCTGCCTGTTATAAAATTGTCACAAGTCGGATCAAGACTCCACTGACAGTTTCATGCATGGTCAACTGGCCATTTAAGCTACCATGAAGTCATTTGTAAATAAAACCACCACATCTTGCAAAATTAAGTGATAAAACACTGTTTACTATGAAGCTCATGCAGGAATCACAGCATTCATTCACTATAAAGACCCTTTTTATAACAAAGTTGCTGTTATAATGTCTGGTAATGGATCCAAGATCACTGAGTGGCGGTAAAGTTATGGCAAGTGCTTGAATATAAGGCAGTACACTTTAGGGCCTCCAAGGACAGGCATTATAATAACGTAGCACTGAACCAGCAAATCTAAATACTTTTCTCAGAAAGCTGAAATTCTCTAAAACTTAAAATTGTATTCATAAACAATTACTGAATTAATCAGCTGACTTATCTACTTTGTCATTAACTTTGGCGAAGCTTTATTTAAGTGAATGTAGAAAAGGTTGGTTTAAATAAAATCTTCTGTTCATTTGTATTTTGTGAAATGGACCTAATGTTATAAAATAAAGGATATGATGCAATTAGATCTCGCAGTGTTGGGAAATCACTGAATAAAGCCGGCAATCTTTTTCAGTGTCACATGGCTAAGTTTGAATGGTTTCTCCCAATATACAAATGCCCATCATTTTTGTAAATGTCTTTATGTACTTTCTATGTTGCCACTAGCAGTCACTAAAATCATTATTAGTAATCAAAATTGTCCTATGGTAATTCATTTCAATGACAGCAACAGATTTGGCATTCAAAAATTCCAGGTGTTTTTTAATGCTATGTGCAGACTGTTTTCCTGGAAGTTGCAAATGTAAATCTGGATCATGATTTTTTTTTAAGTTGGATAAAAATATATTGGGAACTAAATTTCTTATCAACAGAACTGCATAATTTTGCAACATGTCCAACTTTTATTTGTTTTATGAGTTTGAAAAGAAAATGAAATACAGAAAAAGAGTGGAAATAATAAAAGAGAATGCTAGAAATGTCCTAATGTTAAACTGGAACAAGGAATGGAAAACTCCTCAGTAAAACCGTTTAATGGTAGAAGATAATCAAATACCTGCATATATTCAGCAGCAAATTTGGTGTCCTCATGATCATTTAAATGGTCATGTAAGTACTTTATATCTAAATTGGCTACATCCCATTAAATATACTTTCAATTAAACAAGAGTCCCTTGAAGGGTCTGATGCTCTACAGGGCCATCTCTGATAATCTTCAAAAGTAACAAGAATTTCAAATTAGCTGCGGGGGGGAGGGGGGGCTTATTGAATGTCTGATTGGCACCATTTTCATTTGAAACCAAGTAGACATAATTTGAAGCCTTTTGGTGGAAATCTATGTCAATATGGCTATCCATTCCAAATGTGGCGGTCACAGCAAGATTTTCAAGACAGCCATTGTGGCAGCAATGTTACTGATTCTACTACTGGCACCATTTTCATTAGGACCAATAAGGGGTCATGAGAAGTCAATTGGTGAAGGGGCCCCGAGTGGCTGAGTGGTCTAAAGTGCTTTTCATTACGGATCCCTGCCATCTCACCTCTGTCTGCGTGGGTTCGAGTCTAGGATTCGGCGAATGTGGATATGTGAGAAAGCTTGCCAGTAGCTTCTCGTGGGTCGGTGGTTCTTTCCGGGGATTTCCCGGTTTCTTCCTCCACCATTAATACTGGCCGCCATGTATAGCCTATCGTGTGCTGAAAAATGGTGTTAAGCCCCACAACAACAACAACAACAACAACAATTGGTGAAAAACCCATGTTGATATAACAATCTATCTGAGAGATGTAGAGATAACAATATCTTCAAGCAGGCCACTATGGTGTTCATACTGAGGTCTCTTTTCATCACTTTCCTTCTGACCATCTAGTCACCATAAGAACTCTACTGGTCAAAAACCCATGTCAAAGTAACTTTGCGTTTAAGTTCAGTAACGATTACAAGATTTTCATTTAGGACCAACTCAGCTTTGGGGGGGGGGGATGTATGTATAAAGTTTCAGGGCAGTTCTCAAAGTAGTTTAAGAGGAACAGTCGGAATAAAATTTGTGTTAACAGATGGATGGACAACAGACCATCCTATAAGCTCTTCTGGTGTTTGGCCAGTAAAGCTAACAATAATGACCATACAAAATGTTTCAACTTCAAAGATCTGGATGACAAAACCTAGTAGTAAGCAAACATGTAATCTATGTCAGTGTGCCATTCATATAAGACCCTAGAATGATCATCCATCCTTGCAAAATATAAAGTTCATGCAATCCATTTCCTATCATACCATTTAAAATTGTGGATGATAAATGCAGAATTTCACATTTATTGTGAGACAGTCTGATGAAGTACATGTTGAGATGCCCATACATAATGTTGTTGTTTTGAGTTTAACACCATTTCTTAGTGCAAGACAGACTATACATGGCAGTCAGTATAACAGGGAGAGGAAGAAGCTACTGGCAACTTTCTAACATTGGCTGAGCCTGAGACTTGAACCCCCACAGACTGAGGTGAGATGGCAGTGATCGGTTTTGCCACTCAGCCACCCCTGGCCCTGCCCACACATAAAGAACTGTGTCAAGAATGCAAGTGTAATAAAGCACACAACTGGAACTATGATCTAGATACCTCTTTTATAAAAATTATAAGGATTCAAGACTGTTCAATAAGCCCAGCATTAGATGCTGTTAGGCTAGTGATTGCATATTCTTCCTACTGTATAGGGCTGTCAAAGAATAGTACCAGCTGGTCAAAGCAAACAGTTGAGTGAGATGGACTGCTGCAAGCAACGCGTGCAAATTTTGTTTCTCATACTGAAAAACTTATCCAAATGAGACATGTAAGCTGAGGTTTTCATACTGAAAAAAGCTTGTCAAAATGAGACATGTAAACTGATGCCTGGAGAACAGATATGTGGTTAATTTACCTTGAATGTCATATGCCTGCAGACAAGTAAACAAAATTTATATTTTTCAGAATGTCATCCATATGATGTCGAGTAAGGAAGTTTACCTAAAAGGTAGTAACAATTCGCAAAATACGGAATAGTTGATGTGTCTGCACCTGATACATAATTGAACCTATTTAGTCAATGATATGGATTAAACGTTTTCTAAGGCAAAGTAGAGTTTATTGAGTAATCTTTGAAGAGGATAATTTAAACGCCAGAGAATTTAATGAAATGTCAACTTGATGCCAATTCGATTAAAATAGATCTCCAGTCGTACATCGAGGTCTGCCACACAGTGATGTTAGTTCATGTTTTGATGACCTCTAGAATTCCCAGTTCACTTAGATTTAGTAGCATACAAGATGAAGGTGTTACAAGTTCATGTTGCGGAGAGTTATCGTTAGTAATGATATCTTCTGAATGATATGTGTCACTTTCAAACTTTGAAAATTATGATCTGATTGGTCAACAGAATATATCATTCTTATTGGTGTCCATCAGATCACCACATTGGACAGTGGAGATCCAACTGACTCAATACCTTAAATGAGGACATGCCATTCAATAGTGACAAATTTACTTCTGTGTAACCAGTACATTAAGCTATCTTTACTGAATGCAGCCCAGATTACTGAATTGCTTCAAACAATGATGAAGACTGCTTCCCAGAAGTGGTTCCAGGAGGCCAAGTGGTTTAAGGTACTCACCTTTAGAGATCACTCACATTGAACCTCTGATCAAGTCAAGACTCGAACCTCATGGGTTCGAGTCTTGGCTTGGCCAACTTGAGTATGTGAGAAAGCTTCCTATGGGTTGGCACCACTCTGGTGGCATAAGTGGTTAGAGCATCCACCTTGGATGCAGGAGGTCGTTGGTTCAAACCCCAGCTGAGTCATACCAAAGACTAACAAAAATGGTACCAGCAGCTGCCTCACTTTGTGCTCAGCATAAGAGGTTAGTGTTAGGACTAGCAGCCTAGTGTCAGGATAATGTAACTGGATGGGACATAATGCTACATGTCTGCTGCATGATGCCCCAGTGCTAGGCATCACTATAAACTGCCACACTGCAGACATGATCCCTTAGTGCTAGACATCATTGTAAACTGCCACAATGCAGACATTGTCATGATATGACTGAAGAAATGTTTAAAGATAAGTAAAAAAATCTAAATCACACACACACTCCCATGGGTTGGTGATTCATTTCAGAGTCTTCCCCAGATCTTCCTCCACCAATGTACTGGTAACCATATATAGTCTATCATGTACTGGAAACGAGCATTAAACCCATCAACCAAACCAAACCAAATCAAACGATTCCCAGAAACTGCAGTTACTGAGACAGTCTAATAACCGGGTCTGGGTTAAATAGAGTTCCAATGAAAAATGTACAGTAAAGCTGTGTTGAAGGACCTCTGCTAAGAGAGACAACATCTCTTGAAAGACCAGATTATATGTGAACATATTCATTGATTAGAGAGTGTTACGATCAGTCATGAGACCATGATTTTTTTCAGCAGAAAGAGTTGGCCTTTTGATATAGGTTCTAATGCCACATTATTTCCACCCAAGTATTTGATCCTAGACTTAAAGCAGGGCTGCCTAGATAATTCATCCTGGGCATGAAGCTGGGATGAACAAATACTAAAATACTCTACCTGGCATGCCAGGAATCTAAATTTTCAAGATGATGCCAGAATAATATGGAATATTCCTTAATAGTCTGCATAAAGTTCTGGGCAACTGAAAGGGAATTTTACCTGCCAGCAAAATTTTCAACTTCACCCAGGCTACCTGACAAGTAAAGTTTGACATCTCAACAGCTGATTCCTTCAACTTTCTCACCAAGTATGGAATTTTTCACTTATCAAGCACAAGTTCAGTAACAATAAATTCAATAAGTAGTCTGCATTTCAAATTGTGCTAGATTATGTGAATAATTTCTGGCGATGTCAACAAATCAGAATGACAATAACAACAATGAAAAATGATCATTCAAGTATCCTAAGGACTAGACTTAAAATATTCACAACTCAAAATGTGCTCATACAATATTTAACAATGACACTACATGTTAATACTTGACAAAAACAACAACTAACTCATACAATTGTCTGCATTCTGCACAGTACCTGAAGCCAAAATTTCATTATCAGCTATTCTGAAACAAAATGCTATGTAAAATCTTTAACTTTTTCTCAAAATAATACAACAATCTGCTAAAAATACAATTAACTTCCACCAAGACTTACAATACATTAAGAGATGAATCATTCCTTGGACACATCTTGCATCTACAGAGTTCAGCACAAATGGGGTGGGGTAATGTTCCTGCCCACCAGTGGCAGTTCAGGGTGAACAACTCAATAGCCAGTAATACAGTGTAAGATCCAATGGATCAAATACACACAAATATAATGTCATTTAACAAATTGTAGCCTTTGAATTCATTAAATAGTATACAGTTGTGATTCAAGTGTTACTCTTGAGTTCATTATAGAGTAAAGAGTTAAGATTCAAGTGTAACTCTTGAGGAAACGAACCACTTCATTATAAGTATCACATGAATTCAAAGTTAAAAAGAAATCTCATTCCGGACATTGGAAAAGTTTGATGATATAATCTTAATAAGATAAATGTGGGCTCATTTATTCACAAAAGCCACAATTGAAATGGATGTCAGTGTCCTTGACCTTCTCATAGCTGGTGCCAACACAGACTGTATGGTACCATTTGTCACAGTCATCGCACTGGACCTGTAAAAATAGACACATCTATTATCAATGTGTAGTAAAACACTTTGTTTTGTATATTTCTAGATTATTCGTTGGGTTGGCAAATGTAACCTTTCCTGAGTGGTCAATGCAAACACAAAACCCTACATATTTTCTTATCATCAGTAATGAGCTGAGTACATTGAGGCCATACACCAGGCCAAAGACCGATTTGACAACAATCACACTAATTTACTTGACAAGTGTAGGAGTGGTGGGTTGGATTGAACATTTGTGCCACAAGCATTTATTTTAACTTGTCAATTTGAGGCTGTTGGTAGGTACACAATAAACACAATAACCTGACCAAACTCATGCTGGCCCATCCCATTTGATCTCACATGGTAAGAAAGGATAAGAAAATTCACCCAAGTGTACTTGATAGATTTAAAACAAGCACTGAAGGTTAAATTATAGCTATTTTTTTTAGTTGTGATTCAGATTAAATAGATAAGGATGAAAATATGTAATGGCAACTGTATCCCATTCATAATTTTGGCAAATTGTGGCACTTTTGACATATTTAAACTGAATAAACTTTACTATCAATGCTGAATAAAATAATGCAGATGCTGAGATTTTTGTAGTTGCCGCAACCTTCAGCTTGGAACTACCGTTCTCCAAATCAATTGAGTTTTTCTTGGGACTAAGGTAAACAAATGGATTAAATCTCAATCAATTCTGAAATCGAAAAAAAAGATGTCCAGAAATGAAATTTATAGACAGGGTCCATTTTTTGCAACATGTCACTAACCTTGAAGCCATAGACCCCAATATCAACAGTATTCTTCCTTGAGTTAAGGGGAACATATATACCAAGTTGCTGTTTGCCAGAACATGTAATTATCCAGAAACAAATATGGATACCCACCCACATGGTAGACAAATTAAATTGGTGAGGTATCAAAACTGTTGCGACGCCCTGGCACTGAAAAACTTTTGAGATACAGCAGATTGTGTTCTTGCAAAATACATTACTTAAAGTCTTTTCCTTTCATCCAGACAACGCAATTAGACTTACTCTCATTACTCAGCATGGCAAACTCTAAGCTATTTATTACACACACATACACACACACACCATTCCATCACCCCAAATCCATTACATCTCTCTTCTCCCTCGATTCTGACCATCCACCCCCATCCTTACCATAACCCACAGTTCACAACAAAATCCATTACATCTCTCTTCCCCACTCAATTCTGACCACCACCCATAGCTGCCAACCCTCCAGGCTCGCAATTAGTGAAAATAGGGATAAAATATTTTGAATTTTGACATGAATTAGTGAAAAATACCATGACAATAACTCCATCCGCTCCGACTGTCAGTACTACACTATATCAAGATCGCAAAATAAAACTAAAACACTACATGTATGCAGAAATATATCTGCATTTCTATTTATTATGGTATTCTCAAACTTCACTTGTTCTTGTGGTTATTTATCAAGACATGATACTGTGGCAGACTTGAACTTCCTCAAGTGCTTGATCGTAAATTTGTTTTCAAAACAGTTCAGGCTTCTTGGCTGCTGGTTGATTTTGGTGACTAAAATTGCTGACAAATTTTCTGCACCTAAGCAGGCCCTAAAGTCTGTCTTATTTTTCCTCACTAGAGAAAATACTCTTTCACTGTCACTGTTGCTGTGAGGAATGCACAGGAGCTGCAGCATGAATTTAGAGAGGCTTACTTCTGGCTTCCATCTGATGCTAGACTCTCCCCAACTTTCACCCACTGTTGGTCCACTCTTTCCACTCCTGTTAAAATGGAAGTCACTGAGGAATCCATCTGAAATTAGAAATAGGAATACAAGTTTGATAAACACACACAGACACACAAATGCATATATATGCAAGCAAATGGCCTTATCTTTTTAGTTGTGTAAACATAATCCTTAAAAAGTTAAAACATCAACAAAAAGAAAATTTAAGTGTGTTTCATTTTGCAAATGACGACATACTGAAAAAATAGCTTTATACCTAAAACTTGAAAAATTCAGTGCAGAGTTGGTTCTTTTCTGATGGGGGTGATAGGTGAGGAAACCTCTTTACAAAGTAGTCTATGCTGTCTATCTTTGCTTCCATTTTCTGGCTGACATCAAGTATCACTGCATGCTTGAGGAGTTCACAGTCAATAGGAAACGTCTTTAATATGCAGTCATATGCTTGTCTGTAGAAGTGTCTCACAGCTGGAAAGATGGATAAAAGTAGATAAATCAATGGAAAAAATCTCTACAACTGATAACAAATTCAATACTGCACTATTAAAAGTGATGGAAAACACTATAAAACTATTATTGTCAAATAAATTCAGGAAGCATCAACTCACCAGCATTAAATACAGCAATAGATGCTGATGACAGCAACCCAGCTTCTTTTGCATTTGACATATATGCCCTGGCTGCTTGGCCGATGACAAGTCCTGTTATGCTGTTCTCTGGTATTGCTCCTCTTGAGGTAATCCACTTCCATGACAGATGCAGCCTTAGCTACAGCTTCTGGCTTTAAGAAGCAGCAATACAGTACCATCAACAATTCTTCCAGTATCTTTCTCATTTTGTGCACAAGTGGTGCCTCTTGTTGCAGCACAAGGTTGGTTTTTGTAAACTATGGTAGAACGAATTTAAGGAACAAGCAATATAGCTCTGAAGATGGGTTTTCAAACAAGGTTACCACTCCCTCAACCTTCTTTCCTGGCTTTTCACTCTGGCTTCCATTTGCAGCAGCACTTGCAGGTGCCTGGTTGGATGTTGGAGGTAATTCAGATAAGAAGAAGGATTCAAGAGCCTCCCACTGCTCAATAATGCAGGTAATGGTGTCAAGGAAGGGCAGCCAGCAAGTGGGTCCATACTTTAAAATCTTCCGGACCTTGACTCCACATTCTATCTGGACTCTTTTCAGCTCCTGGCATCTCTTGAAAGACTCATCCAAATAAAAATAAATATCATTAAAGATAAAGAACCAGTTTAATGTGGTTATCCTAGAAGCTGAAGACCATATAACGCCAAAAGAAAATGCTATTACATGAGTGGCACTAGGACTATTCAAACTGGTACAGCAAATAACAACAGAAAATTTGTAACTGATGAACTTAAGGTTTATCTCAAATACCTATTACTGAAAAAGCCAACATTGGTCAGAAAAAGCATGCTCAAAAGAAGACACAAGTTAAACATGGTTACCTGTTTCCTCCAGGTCTATAGGAAGTTCATCAGTAGCTTTCTTTGCCTCAAGATGCAACAGGTGACACGGGCAGCCTTGGTTAAAAGTGTCAGGATTTTTCTTGTTAATGAATGCTGCAACTCCTTTCTTGGATCCAATCATGACCAGAGCATTAGCCAAGCCAAAGCATAAGCAATTCTTCCAAGGAATCTCATACCTTTTGAAGGCTGCATCAATCAATTTGAAGATATTTTCCCCAGCAAAAATGATACAATAAAGTAAATAAAGCAAGAAAATCCCACAATACAAAATTAGGCAAAAGCAATAAATATGAGTAAATAATATTAGGAAATGGACAGTGGGAATCTTCTAAATGAAGAGGGGTATGAATGATAATTTATGTGAATATTAAGAAAATTTTGTACTTTGATTTGGAATGAAACCAGGAAATTATTGGGAGGAGGAATCTGATATAGTTATTTTATACATTTTATTCAATTACATAAATTCTATACTTGAAAAATTATGATGTGGTTGCTAGACATACACTACTGATGATGAACTGTTTATTATAGAAGTCAAAATAAACAAATTACCTGTGGAAGCTTTGTTGCAAGCTTCTACGGATAGCAGCTCAGTTGTAACCCTGCCTAATTCAGGACTGAAACATTTAACCACCAGTGGATAAAATTGCGTGGTTCCCCTGTCATTACTGCCATCAGTTGCTATAGAAAATGAAGACATCTGCATGCGAAGCACCAAGTTTTCTGTGGTGTTCTCCTACATTGCTTTTAACTAGTCCAGCACTTTTGGTCCTTCCACAGGAAAATTTGGAAGTGATCTTCGAGTCCAGGAATATTTGTCGGAACAAATGTTTAGCATGGGATCCAGCTGATAAAGGTAGATTGTGTTCAACAAGAAAACTCACAAAAAATGCTTTAGCGTTGGTAGCTTGCAGGTCTTCCGTCAATGGCGTAAAATATTCCAGAGCTGAAATCTGCTGCGAGTTCTTAATTTTCCCAACCTCTATGTGTTTTTTGCTACCAATGTGCTTCCTCACATCGTCTCTGCCACCATGTCCAATACTAAAATTTGTGGCAAACTGTGTGCAAAAAGCATGATGTATACCAATGTTTGATGGCTGAATGCACAGCCAATTTTTGGTATATTCCAAACTAAACTTCATTTTTTGTGCAATACGTTTCTTTTTCCTTGCTGGTGATGCCATTTTCAAGATGCGATGGTAAACGGTAATTCAAATCAGTGTTGGCAATGCATGTGCAGAGCAAAAGTCCGGTTAGACCCCAGTCTCTCTCAAAAGCATTTGTAAAACTACTCTTATACATATAGATTAAAAGAGGCTAAAATGCTTGCTACTGGGCCAACTGTACCAATCGGCTGTAGTTCTATTAATATCGCGACCAGCAGTACCAGACCGTTTTGGTAACTGCCAATATCACGACTAGCACTTAACAGGAAATTGGTTATTTTATTAAAGATTTAAAATAATTGAGAACTGGGGAATTTGTGATTTTTTTGCATGCGGCGTGAATCGCTGAAAAAGTAGTGAAATTCACACCAAAATCATGAGGGTTGGCAGCTATGCCACCACCCCATCCTTACCATAACCCACAGGTCACGACTTAAATCCATTACATCTCTCTTTCGCACTCAATTCTGAACACCACCCCATCAAGACCATAACCCACAGTTCACAATCCAAATCCATCACATTTCTCATCCTCTCTTGATTCTGACCATCACCCCATCCAGACCATAATGCACAGGCCATACCCAAAAACCATTACATGTATAATTTATTCTCCTGCTATAGATAGTTTGGTGCAATTGCAAATATCGGTATATAAATGACTTTTACCCCCTCCCAGGGAGGGGTCCAAAATTTAAACCCATCTATGTATCAAATTTGGAAAATCTCCACCTAACAAGCCTGGATGAGATGTACCTATGGCGAGATGAATGTATGGACATAACATATACTAAAGCCTTGAGATAATCAAGTAAAATCAATGTCAACTGACCCATTGAACTTTCTTTCCCTTTGGTTTTTTACACTCATCTGCTTCACAGTATTCCTCCTCACACCACTCTACACCGTCTGGCAGCTCCTCCTCATCTGATGAATCTGTGTCATTTTTCTTGGTCCGCTTTCTCTTCTTACCATCACTTGGCCCTAAACCTGCTGGCAACACAAATACTGTATATAAATGGATTCTGATTTGCCACTGCATCATGCACTGGCAGATCATGGTCTGTTTTGCTTGTTTTAATGATTACTCCCAACAAACTGCATAGACCCTGAGCTGCCAGTGCATCATGCAGAGGCAAATCTCTGTCTATACAGGCTGCAGTTGAATCCAACTTGTTGTGTGAAAATATATGGTATAACTAGTGATGATGTACTTGTGCTGTAATTTAGCAATTATGTAAATTGCACATGGAACATTTGGAACTTGAACCAATAGCATAGTTTATATTGATCAAATGCATCCTCCTACAGCATAAGCTATGCTTATGGCATGAGAGATATGCCAGTAACTTTGAAATACTCAAAATTAAATTATTTTGTGTTGTATGATTGCATCTAAACAATAATGTGCTTCCAGATAAACTCTCTGCACAAAATAGACCACTTGTCTAGAGCTCTGGCTTCTGATAGACACCGTAATTTATAATTGCAGTGTAAGTGCCATTTATATTGTAAACATTCATAAATGGTTGTCCAGAATTACTGAAACTTATTGATCATAGGATGGTGAAGGAACAAGAATTTAAATTCATTCAGAAAACATTTTAAGATTGATGCTTGTGAAATATTGGAGTATTTAATTTTTTAAAAGTTAAGAGTCCAAGCAAGCAATCTCATTACCAGAAAAAATTGAATACAAAGAAACCAGCTGCATGATTGGTTTGTATTAACCAATCGGAAAAACTCTACTATAACAAAAATGAGAACACCTCCTGCCACAAGAATTTTAATAAACAAATTATTGATTACAGGAACTAAATCACAGAAATATAAAGCACTAGACAACACATAAAAATATTCTGTGGCTGTTTGCAGCACTTGCCAAAATGGTGAGAACAGTTCATTCTACTAAAGTGAATGGTTTCTAACTCACAATGGAGAGTGATCAAGAACTAATTTTATGTCCACTAATTTCCCATAAAATAATAGCTATGCAAGTATTTAAAACTTACACAAATCTTAAGTTTACTCTTCTTATCAAATACACAAAGAGAAAGGTATGGCAGTCAATTAATTTCTTCACTATGACACAATTATTGAGATCACAACAGAAAGCTTGCATGGATGATATCTGGCATTGTAAATTGCTAATGATATTCAAATATCTCATATCTTTTACTGCCTTTATCATTTCCTTTCACATGACATTTATGTGATCATTAACACTTAATATTTCTTACGATTTAATAAGCAACAGAAATTGCAATGTCATTTTATGTCCAATCTTTCCCAGTGTTCATAACACAATATACACTGAGATAAAAAATGATGCCATGTAGATGCTGTCATAATGTCAGGATCGCACAATATAACCTGTGCAGTAAGCATTGATTTTACAAAAAGGGAACTACCTTAAGTGAAGTAAGTAGAGCTCAATAAGAACGATCTATTCGCTGGATATTTCATCAATGCTGATATCCACTTGCAAAGAAGGGTTAAAGTGGTATGCATTATGTATGTGAGTGAGATATCCTCCAGACCATGCGAAGAATACACATATGAACCAATACTAATACTGCAAGTGGACAAAGCCCTAATGAATGAATATTGGCCTTCCTCTTGACCCCCCCCCCATCTCTTTTTTGGTCAATCTGCCTAACTCCAAAAAATTATATGTTAATTATTTTGTCCCCTTCAGGAGAGACCTCTACTTTAACAAGACCACCTACCGTATATACTCGCGTATAAGCTGAATAATTTAGGAAAAAATAAAGGCCTGGAAGTAGAAGGGGTCGGCTTATCCACGGGCCAATGTCTAAACTTGAGAGTTTTTAAGTCTTTTTGCTGACTACTGTATAGGCTGTAAATCTTGGGAGACAAAAAAATGATTTTTTTTTCTGTGTGCTAAGATATATGCATGTAAAAAAAAATCATTTTCGGTGTCCCGACAGTTATAAAACTGTTACCAAGTACTATGATTGATTTTGTTATTATTCTGCATGTGCATATTTTCTGATTTCTCCAACACGAAATTAAATAAAGGTAAATACAGACTTCATAATTCGCGGGCCAGTTGAGTTTACCTGGGAGACAAGGCTGAACTATAATGTACAGTACTTACACTGTGTAAAGCGTGCATAGCGTCACTTTAATCCTTATTTATTCCCAAATAAATTAGATGCAGATTTTGCTTTATTCATTGTTTCGTCCAAATTTCATTCTTCTGGAAAACATTTCAGCTAGTCCTTAATACCTGTGCCATTTACATTGAATCACACGCTTACGAGTTCCTCATTTTCAATGATATAAGCGATCTGCAAACTGAGGTAATATTTATGAAAAGGTACGCACGTTTAATTGTACAAGGCACATAACCAGCATAACTTACATGTTCACGAAGAGTGGTAATAATAAAGGCTAAAATTCTCATTATAGATCAACTAAGATCATCATCAATCTATGTTTTGTGTTTTGGCTGAACATAACTTTCCACACAATTTAAAAAGTTTGACATTTCAGCGTCTCCTTTATTGATATTTGGCGGATTTGTCTTTCGTTTTCCAACAGCAAAATTGGCCAGTTGATCTTTAAAATCCCGAAACTGGCTTATGTTATGAGGGAATTTTGACCGGCAACTATATCAGTACATTGATGTGTAATTGCCTTTCATTCCATATTATTAGCACGATTACCGTAGTTCTTTAAAACGGTGTGTAGGGCATACCTGTCAATTTTTCAAAAGCCAAGTAGGGAGACTGAATAAAAAAAACATAGATTGGGACCAAAAATCAGGAGGTTTCTCGTGGCATTTTTAATGCCTTGTTTTCACTAATATTGATCGATCTTCCGGGTCTAATATGGGCAAAATTCGCAAAGAACGCACGTTTTTTTTTTCTCCCTGTGACGCGAGTTATTTTCGCCCAGGACGTGCCCTACTTTCATATTCTGGTCAACTGTGGCCAAACTGCACAATAGCTAAATATTAGTCTTAAATAAACAAGCATGAAAGCCAGTGCGATTAATTAAAAGTTAATCCTTATCGATGCAACTATTTTGTGAAAACGACCGGCCCTCCGTCATGATTCAAAGAAACCGTGTGTTACACAAGCACCAGCAACTGATTGGCAAATAAAGGATTACCACTTTGGTGAACTAAAGGTACCTGACTAGGCATCCTCACAGTACTGTACATGTGGCAACTATTTTCACCTCGTTGTATATCTGACCTTATTCCCTTATTGTCAATTCATAAGGCATTTAATACTGTTCGCTATAAAACGTATGTATTCTGAATTAGTTTTCTGAGGTATCATATACTGCGTAGTATGTATTTTCATTCCTTCTTTTAATTTAACGATGGTAGTTAACGGTCGTATATACGGTATAAAAATGCCAGGTGCTCACTCGTGTAAGTTTCTTTGGTGGGAATGGAGCTACAGCATTCACAGTGATCTTCCTTGGGATTGAAGTTTATTGCCGACAATTTTATTGTTGTGGTTTATTTTTTGTTCTGGTTTATTTTCTGATTTTTATATTGTTGTAGATGAACAAAAATCATAAATATACGTGAGTAATGTTTGAACTTAACATCCTATTTACTGAAGAAGCGAATTCTTTCTAGGAAAGTAATTATTTCGTCATGACAATATTCACAGGTGATAAAACATGGCTTCCATGGAATGCATACGACATATCTATGTAGGACTTTTGTTTTTTTAGGAGACATGAAAATCGAAGACATAATGTAATAGTCAGGAGTTCTGTGCAAAAAATGGGAGATATTATGAAACTGGGAGGTAGGCATGGAGTGACCCCAAATTCGGGATTTTTTTTTTTCCCCCAGCATGAGAGTTGACAGGTATGGTGTAAGGTCACTTACATCAAAGCAAACTAGAACTCAGATTTTATGGTATTAGCATAATTTTCGAAGGATTATTTCTGAAACTTCATTATTGTATTTTGGAGATATCATTAAAGTTTAGTGCATTGGTGCCCATGATTCGACTCCAAGAGATGTACTTCATTCAGCGGAATGTACTTCATTCTGTGCGTGTTCAAAGCTACAATGCACATGCGGTGGCGCCATTATGTAAATACGTTCAGTATCCTAATTGCGAGCGTTGAATCAAAACGTGTTGTTCGTTGTGGTTTCATACTGGGATCAAATTTTAATGAGTTAGGTATTTACAATTTCAAGACAAAATAAAGGCGTTACTACTGGTGCACTGATATAAAATATCCAATGCAATAATGCATAAACAAACAATAATTGAGTCAAAAGGGAGAGGTAGTGTTACAGCAACTTGCGATTGCTCAATTCTTGTCATCGTTCGATCAAATTATACACAAATCTAAATTAGGCAGAAACAATAAGAAAACATAAAATTAAATAAATTACTTTTCAAACAAATTTAAACCATTTCTTTTTAATAATTATACATCCCAACCCCGAGACAAGTATACGTGTACTTTTTGTTAATATAAGTCTGCCTAAATAAATGCATTTAGAACTTGCCGCGTGCATCTTATGATGTCTCGGAGTTGTGGGTTGGCTTATACGCGGGTCATGCACTTTTTAGTGTTTATACCTGTTCAGTGGGGGGGGGGGTCGGCTTATACACGAGTATATACGGTACTTACTGCAGGAGGGGTGGCTATAAAAGAAATACCAAATGGATTAATCATTTTGTCTGAAGTCACTGAACACTAAAAATGAAGCAATATATTCTGTTCTCAAAAACTCAAAATTTAAATATCAATCTATGATAAATCAACATGCCTCTAAATCTTATTCCAATCTTCATTTCCATTTACAAAATCCAGACCCAGGAAATCTACAGAAAATCAACAAGTCTCTAAGCCTTTTTTCATATGTTTCCAAACCCTGATGCATGATAAAATTATGGATCAAACTTCAATTATGAATGTGGATCTAAAACCTGCCAAAGGACAGGAATACTTTAAGAATACAAAGGGATGTGTACATAAAACCTGTTCAAGGACATGAATGCTTTCAAAATGCAATAGGGCTTAGTACATAAAACCTGCCCAAGAACATGAATGCTTTAAGAATAAAATAGGTCCCCTCTCTTGAGCAATCACCTGTTCCTTATGAGTCCTTTCTTAAAAAATGTCAATTACCATTTATACCTGCATGCAAGTCCAGTCCGACAGCAAACAAAACAGTCCCTGAACTGCTACTGCATAATGCACCAGCAGATCAGAATGTATGGTGTTTGTTTAACTCACTAATCCTAGCAAACTGAAGGGACTCAGGTCTGTCGGCCAATTGTACAACGGCAGATCTGGGTTTGTGCAGGTTGCAGTTGAACTTGACTTATAAACAAACATATACAGCAGACAAATTTATGGAAGGAAGGAACTGAGTTAGGTAACTACTCAACAGATTGTGGATTTCTTTAATTATTCTGGTGAAAGAAACCGTGAAAAAAATTGCTGTTACAACAGGACCGCTCTGGTGGCCTAGTGGTTAGAGTCTCCACCTTGGATGCAGGAGGTCGCAGGTTCGAACCCCAGCCGAGTCATAACAAAGACTTATAAAAATGTTACTAGCAGCTGCCTCACTAGGTGCTCAGCATAAAAGGTTAGTGTTAGGACTGGTCAGCCTGGTGTCAGGATAATGTGACATCACTATAAACTGTCACAATGCTGACATTGTAGCAGTATGACTGAAAAATTGTTAAAGCTATGTTAAAAATCCAAAACACACACTGTTATGACAGGTAATTGTTTCACAGACATGACCATTACAGAATTTTTGCATGCAAATGATGAAATAATGGACTTTCAAGTTTTAAGAGAATTCTATTAAATTAAACTAGTATTAACAACATACTGAAAGCCCCTGACAAAGAATACTGTGGTAATCTACATAACAAATTTGATAAAAGCAAACAAAATCTTAAAAAAGGGTCTTAAATCCTGATTTAAATTTAATGGCAAAATTATTTTGCAGAGAATCAAAGACAGAACACTAATTGCCTACCTGGTCCTCTTCTCTTTCGCTTGACATTTGTTGCTGATGATTTTGGTTTCATTGCTTTCTTTTGATCTGAAAGAATAAAAACATTTTCTCTCCAATAGTGGTACCAAGAGTTATGATTGGTTGAGGTCATCCCCATCTTACTAATATCAAGGTGGTCATTCTACATCAAATGAAAGAATAAAATATCTGCAATAAAGCATGACACTGTCCTTTTTTTGTTTGCCCTCCTCGTCTCATCTCCCACTTTTTGTACTACCTCCAGCCATAAAGACAGTACAAATTCTGAACAGCTCCAATGCATATCTATCAACCAGCCCTAATACCCATTTATCAACCATCCCTAATCCAAATCTAACAACCATCCCTAATACACATCTAACACCCATCCCTAATCCAAATCAAACAACCATCCCTAATATACATCTATCAACCATCCCTAATACACATCTATCAACTAGCTGTCATACACATCTATCAACCATCCTTAATACACATCTATCAACCTATCAACTATCCCTAATACACATCTATCAACCATCTGTAATACACATCTATCAACCAGTTGTCATACATATCTATGAACCATCCGTAATACACATCTATCAGCCATCCCTAATACACATCCATCAACCAGCTGTCATACATATCTGCCAAGCAGCCTTATCACACATCTATCAACCATCCTTAATACACATCTATCAACCAGGTGTCATACACATCAACCAGCCATCATACACATCTATCAACCAGCCATCATACACATCAACCATCCCTAATACACATCTATCAACCAGTCATCATACATATCAAACATCTCTAATACACATATATCAACCAGCCGTCATACACATCAACCATCCCTAATACACATCTATCAACCAGCCATCATACACATCAATCTCTAATACACATCTATCAACCAACCATCATACACATCAATCTCTAACACATATCTATCAACCAGCCATCACACACATCTGCTGGGATGGAAACAGCCTCCAAAACCAAAACCTGAAAATTTTCCATGGGCCTCCAGGGTGCATGTAAAGTGCAGAATTTCACAAGTAACTGAAAACATGCACAACACTTACAAAATCATCAAAACATGCAATGAAAGATGAACTATTATTATCATTTATTAACGTGAATACTCTTTCACTGTTTTGACAAGTCGCTTGGGAAGAACTGTTGACACCCCTTCTTTCAGCTTGTATGAAACTATTATATGAATGGCCTGGGGTGCCAGCTGGTTTTAAAATTAGGGTAGGTAGGTTTTTTAAACATTATAATGATTATTATATATAAAGTACTAAGCACTTCAAGTACTGGGCTAAACCAACTCACGAAAAGATCTGAGGGTGTAAGACATTATGCGAAACATCAGAATGAACAAATGAAACAATTCATGCCTGCACAATTAACTTCCAGTATACAGTGTCTTGGTGTTTTGTTACCTTCTTTCCTACTCGAATTACACGCAGGAACAAATAAGCTGATTTTTTTTTTTAAAAAAAAAAACAACCAGAAAACAGTCAGCCGGAAACTTTTACAAAAAAGGAAAATTGGTTTGCTTTAAAAAACCAGATTTCTGACTAAACCCAGAAAATTACAATCTCTGGACATCTGTCAACCATCCCTCATACACACATCCATCATACACATCTATCAACCATCAATAATACACATCAACCAGCCATCATACACATCTATCAACCATCAATAATACACATCATCCAGCCATCATACACATCTATCAACCATCAATAATACACATCAACTAGCCATCATACACATCTTTCAACCATCATACACATCTTTCAACCACCCCTATTATGCATCTATCAATCAGCCCTATTATACATCTACCAATCAGCCCTATTACACATTTATCAACCAGCCCTATTACACATTTATCAACCAGTCCTAATACACATGTATCAACCAGTCCTAATACACATTTGTCAACCAGTCCTAAGACACATCTATCAATCAGCCCTATTACACATCTATCAACCAGCCCCAATACATGCTACAGCTTTATTTCTTGGTACTAACAGTTTTAGGCATTGATGTATGACATTAAATACAACTGTTCAAAGTATGTCAACTAGTGCAAGTATTTTCTTTCAAACACAGAATCAAAGCTGTTTTTTTAATCTATAACAGGCTCTAAAATGTGTATAGCTAGGTAGATGTCCACATGTACAAGTGTAAGAGTGTATGAATAGGTATAGGTCCACCTGCACAAGTGTAAAATTATGTGTATGGATAGGTTGATATCAATATGTACAAGTGTAAATGTGTATGGATAGGTAGATATCCATATGCACAGTGTAAATGTGTGTAGATATTTAGATGTCCACATTAACAAGTGTAAAATTATGTCTATGGATAGGTCAATATACATATCTACAAGTGTAAATGTGTATAGATATGTAGATGTCCACATGTACAAGTGTAAATGTGTATAGATATTTAGATGTCCACATTAACAAGTGAAAAATTATGTCTATGGATAGGTCAATATACATATGTACAAGTGTAAATGTGTATAGATATGTAGATGTCCACATGTACAAGTGTAAATGTGTGTAGATCAGTAGATATCCATATGTACAAGTGTAAATGTGGATAGCTATTTAGATGTCCACATGTACAAGTGTAAACGTGTATAGGTATGCAGATGTCAATATGTACAAGTGCAAGTGTGCATAAATAGGTATAGGTCCACCTGTACAAGTATAAATGTGTATGGATAGGTAGATAACTGTATGTAAAAGTGTAAATATGTATGGATAGGTAGATATCAATATGTACAAGTGTACATATATGTAGATAGGTAGATATCCATATGTACAAGTGTTAATGTGTATAGATATATATATGTCCATATGTACAAGTGTAAGTGTGTATAAACAGGTATAGGTCCACCTGTACAAGTGTAAATGTGTATGGATAGGCAGATATCCATATGTACAAGTGTAAATGTGTATAGATATTTTAGATGTCCACATGTACAAGTGTAAAATCATGTACAAGTGGAAATGTGTATAGATATGTAAATATCCATATGTACAAGTGTAAGTGTGTATAAATAGGTAGATATCCATACGTGCAAGTGTAAATGTATATGGATAGGTAGATATCCATATGTACAAGTGTAAATGTGTATAGCTAGGTGGATGTCCACATGTACAAGCGTAAATATGTGTAGATAAGTAGATGTCTAAATGTCTGGGTGCGCAATAGATTTCAGAGAGTCAGTTGACCCTTGACTCCAAAATCTCTTGAGTCAAAATTATAATCTCAAGAATCAAAACTGAAATCTCGAGTCAAGATTTCTTGTCTTGTGCTGAATAATGATACTTATACAATCTGAATTTTGTGAAAGTGTTCCTCTTTCTAACTATGTGTTACTATGTGTATATGAAACAGGATTATTTTACACATTATTTATTTACAACTTCTTAACATACTACATTTCATTATATTTACAACTTCTGAACATACTCTATTATGATCTGATCAAATCATTTTATATGCAAACATATACCCATACAACGATTAAGGTTATACATTATTCAGATATCAAGGATGTACATCACAGAATTGTCAGTTCACTTTTCCACTCTTTCTTAAATTTTCTAACAAATTTCAGGGATTGACTCCTTCTCCTCTGAGCTGACACTATCTTTCTGTTTCTGTGGAGTCTGAGGGTCAGAAAATTCATCACCGGCATGTCATTTCCAAGACTGAGACAAAATATATACATCACTCCCTCGATAACTCGTGCCCTGACAACTCGCGAACCCACTTATAATGCGGGGTCAGGTGTGGCTCCCATTTTTTAAACCAGAAAATACCCCAAAAATTGATCCCTATTTTTGAACTTGAAGAAAATCGCGATTAAAAAGTAGTAACAGAAACTTTGATATATCGCTCGTTTTATCGTCGAAAATGGTAGATAGGACCTGAAATTTTAATAAAGATTATGAAATATCAAATTTAACACTAAGGCATAAAATTTTTTTTTACATTTTCTTTCCGAACGGTAGTATACACCACAATTAACGATATGTAAGGAAATTTCGATCAATGAAAATGTCACTTACGCAGAGTGGAGGCAGTACTTTAATAAATAAATACCAATTAAATTATTTTTTTTAATCAATTGAAATTTATGTTCTAGATCTATCTTTTAGTTCCCTTTAAGTGTAATCACCATAAATACGTGTCCTCTTGTAATTAAACGTAAAACATGCCAATCTACCGTAACAGCTATGTCCGCGAGCATTTCTCTGAGAACCTAATTAGATGCCAACCGTGTTTTGATAACTGATTTACAGAAGTATTTGTTGCACTGAATTAAAAGCTGGCCTCCTTTGTGTTATCATGTTAATTATGTCTTTTGAATCAAATAAAGGAGCTGGAATAAAAGAAAAGTTAAAAGGCACGAAAATCCTACAAATTTAAAATCTAGCGGCCCCGGTCGTATGTCAGGTGAACTCAATTCATTTGATCAATCACCGTTATAAATGTTATTGTGTATGTAACATAAACCACCTTAAATTAACAGACTCATTGGTAACTGTGATCAAAGATAACCAAGCGAAATGAATACTTCGTAAAATAAAGAGCTTGGTTTCACAGATACGGACCATTGTGGGCAAGCGAGTTTCAGAGAATTTTTGAACTGGCACTTAGAGATATCCTCGAGGATGATAAGAAGTTTCATTATTACTTCCAATGAAATTATGACATCAATACTGTGCTAACTGAACAATATAAAAATTGAGACTCGACGTAGATGATTGTCTCACAAAATAAATTTCGTGTGTTTTTGAAGAAAAGGGATCTTGTTTGTTGGTGCATCGACAGTTAGTCTAGTTTCCTGCTCTTTTGACACCCGATTTGGCAGGATACCATTAAATACCACTCCGGGAACCAGACTTATCAAGAACACAAAAAGCAGTGACGTTATACATAGATGTTTTGCATACACGTGATGGTTGCTGAAACCAGTGGAACGATCTTTCACATGTTGGACATTTTGAAAATAAATGTTATTCAAACAGAATAACTAACAACTTTATTAGAAAAAGTGCGTTATTAAAAAATTATTATCAACGTGATTGTAAAATGAGCATTCAGACATTAAACGGCCCAGTTCCCTAAACCCCCCCCACTCCGCTGTTTTCTCGATATCTAAGCAATTTTTTTTCAATTTTTGGAGGTCCCTCGGTAACTCGCGCCCTCGCTTATAGCGCGGTCTATGTTTGTGGACCCCGTTGTGCGCGAGTTATGGAGGGAGAGGTGTACTTCTTTGTGCCGTTGTGATTTTAAAGTTCAGATGTATGCACTAAGTGTTATGTCCGTTCCATTTTTTCTGAATGATCCATTAATTAAAATGCTCAAGGTTTTAAATGTTTTGCCAACTGAAGCAAATTAATCGCAAATAAAACATAATCCCACGCTCAAAACTGGCTTCGCGAGAAGTCATATATTCCCGTTTTGTCTAACTGATTATAATTTAAAGCACAAACAAATGCCAGTATTTTTTTTTCAGAAATGAATCAAGTCATAAATGATTCCAAAGTTTTAAGCATTCTGCCAAATGAAGCAAATTAATTGCCAATAAAATTATTCAAGTTGGTCCACACCTTGACAATCGGCTTTGCGAGCTGCCATATGCTCCAGTTCTGACCAGTTGATTATCATTTGATGTTCAAATATACCAATTTTGATATGTGACCAAAAGGCAGTCCATTTGTATCATAATTGTTCCCTCTTCCTCTATCATAAACTTCAAACGTGATCTCAAAACAATTCAACCGAATTCAGTTGCAGATGTCAATCAGTGCCTCCTACAGTATATTTGTTATGGACAGCACACTCTTAGTAATAAACTAAACTAGAGGTGAATGAATCAAGGGTAAAGATTGATGCTCCAGCCCAAATCTACAAGAGTCAAAAAGACACACAAGTCGGAATTTCCGCACTTCAAAAATGGGTCATATTTAAATTTCATGCATCAAAACCCGAGGGTAAACAACTATTGAAAACCCTGCATGTGTAAATGTGAATGTGTACAAATAGGTAGATGTCAACATGTATGAGTGCAGGTGTATAAACAAGTATATCTCCGTATCTATAAAGCCCCAAAATGTGCATTTCCAATTGGTCAACCATCCGTTTTTCGTTGCTGACCCTAGCATGTTTTCCCTTGAGGGTAAAATTTTTGTTATAAAAATTTCTGAAGTTGATTTGTGCTTCTAAGTGAGCCAGTTTAGCACAGTACTTGAAGTGCTAAGTACATTATATATACTGATCATTACCAATATTCATAATGTTAAAAAAAACCTACCTACCTACCCTAATTTTAAAACCAGCACAATAGGAAACATGCGTATTTTTTTGTTGCTGAGTGTTAATCTAGTCTAATATTGTTGGATAAACTCCTTGTCTGATACTATGAACAAACATAAGAAAATATATTCAAGATACAAACCATCTGAAGAACTGTCATCTGAGAAACTGAAATGATCTGATGCCTTGCTCTTTGCTTTGGAATTGCTAGATGCACTGAAAATAGAAATGCACAAGAAAATAGCACTGAAATGGCAGCAATAACAATGAAATGGTAGAAAATAGCACTGAAATGTTAGAAACTAGCCATTATCTTTAAAAAGTTGATTTATTTAAACCTTAGTAATCTGATTATATGCCATTTCTTCATTCCCCATTCAATTTAAAACACATAAAATACAAACACTTTAGAATAGGGTCTGGCAAAGCATAAAATCTTGTACCAGAAGCCCATGGGATATTAGAATCTGGGTCTGGCAAAGCATCAAATCTTGTACTAAAACCCATTGGCAACTAGAATGCTTGGTTTGGATTATCACACTTACGTCACACAGTGAAGTAGACATCATGATTTGTACATTTTTATTTAAACATTAAAATTTATGAAATGATTCCAAATACAGAAAATATGAAGTCTTTACCTTAAAAACTTACATTAAAGTGCCCTATCCAGGCTTTATCTAGTAAATAACAAAACAACCATGTCAAACCAACCCTGGGCTACTAAATTTAGGCTGGACAAAGCTACAAAGTCAAACGCTGCAGTACAAGTATTATATAAAACTTGCTGATAAAATATCTGGCAAAAACTATGGCCTACTTTTGTTGTTTTATTGTGAATACCTGATACTTTTAGGATCAAGCTTGATCTCATTCCAGTTTTCAGCATAATCCAGAAGTTATTTTTGTAATTCTGAATCTATGATCTTTGGCTGGTGTAAGTGACATGTTACATGTCTGTGCCAATTAAAGAATATACAATGCCAATTAAAGACTACACAAAGTTAACACATACACTGAAAATAATGCTGTATTTTACTTCTTGTGGATGGATATATGTCTATATAGACCTGGGGTTTCAAACTCAATCTACCCCGAGGGCCACATGAGGGCATTTTCGATGGCAAAAGAGCAGAACCACCTTTGTTATCTTTCATGACACCTCGTGACGCCAATCATTTTGCAGGCCACAGGATACAGCTTAGCGGTCTGCATGCGGCCCATGTGTTTGAGACCCCTGGTATGGACATTTAAGAAAATTTTTCTCAAGGACATGTGATTCGGCAAACCATCCCACCAATTTAATTAATCTCCCCCCTTAAGAATGAGCAAGCAAAAATCCTGAACAGCTGATTCACTTTGTGATAAACAGGACAAAGACAATATGCTGATTAAAGTGGAGCACAGTGCCAGAAAACAGTCACCATGTAAATCAATGGTCATAAACAGGGGCAAAGAACAGAGAGTAGGGGGCAGGGTGCTGCACTCATGTGTATCTTTCTAGCAAGTGTCAGGGTTTTGCATGTGGAAGGTCATCCATATATGGTCCACACGGGCCACCATACTGTGTCAAAAATAGCATAGTTTGCTATGTGCTGTTATGCTGATTTCTGTACTATAGACAATTGCAGGGCTGTAACTGTGTGGGAAGTGGATGCTATAGGAAAATATTGACATTTACTAGATAAAGCCAACAAACAAGGTCCAGAAGAATCACAAGTACACTAGACCAACAAGGTCAATATGAATTGGAAGTACATTAGAAAACAATGTCCAGATGGACTGTAAGTGTAAATACACATGACCAACAAGGTCCAGATGGACTATAACAGTAAGTACACAATGCCAACAAGGTCCAGATGAAATGGAAGTACATTAGACCAACAAGGTCCAGATAAATTGGAAGACACTACACCAACAGGGTCCAGATAAACTGAAGTACCTTATACCAGCAAGGTCCAGATGAAATGGAAGCACATTATACCAACAAGGTCCAGATGCAATGAAAGTACATTATACCAACAAGGTCCAGATGAATCAGAAGTAAGTTAGACCAACCAAGTCCAAATGAATTGGAAGTAAGTTAGACCAACCAAGTCCAAATTAGAACAGGAGTTGGCAACCTATTTGACTCAGGATACCAAATTTTTCCGGATTAATTACAAAATGAACAAGCGCATGCCACCAGTAAGAGAGTAACACTGTTAAAATCGCGATTTTTGGCTGCCCTTCGCATGCCACACAAAACTTCTTGACCTGCCACCTTCTGGCATGCATGCTGTAGGTTGCCAACCCCTGCATTAGACCAACAAAGTCCAGAGGAAATGGAAGTACATGAGACCATTGGACAGGCAATTAAGATGCCACAGATTAGTTTATCATATAATGAAGGCAGACAAAAAGAATTACGAAATAATGATGATGAAAGAGTAAGGTTTAGAAAGAAAACTGGAGGGTTCTTCGTTGAGGTGAGAAAACTGTAAAGGATCACTACACCAGTAGAACAAAACAGTGTGGTTAGAATTTGTCAAGCCTCTTGTAAGGGACAAAGTGGGCAGGATTTCATCATTCCTCTTGTAAGGGACAAAGTGGGCAGGATTTCATCATTCCTCTTGTAAGGGACAAACTGAAGTGGTAACTGGCACTTGATGGAATTTGATATCAATCCATCTATCCAAGGGGAGACCACTCTCATTTGACTTTATTTGCAGCAAACATGGCTGTTTAGAACTTCAGTTGCTAAAACAAGCCAAAAGACATGCAAACATCTTTTCTCAGTTAAGGGTTGGGTCTGCACTTTAATCAGATAAAGATTAAATGACTACTAATTTTCAGAGTGGCATGACTGAAACCCTGACTGCTTTCAAGGCAGATGTTGAATCCAGTACTACAAAAATGAATGGGGATGAAAGATAACAAAATAAATTTCAATAACAATAAAAAGATAAAGTGATTCAACAGGTAGTAGTAAATGGTTCAATGGTAACTAGAACTAATTAACATCAATGGTACATTGAATGGAATTAACTAACATCAATGGTAGATCAACTGGAATTAATTAACATCTGTGGTAGATTAACTAGAATTAATTAACATCAATGGTAGACAACTGGAATTAATTAACATCAATGACAGATTAACTGGAATTAATTAAAAGTGTAAGACAGAAACTAAAGATATAACTAAAATAATACTGTGAACTGACTCACTCTAACTTATGAATTCACTTTTGCTGTGTTCATTCACTTGTTTTCATAAATTTACTTTTACTCCTGAATTCACTTTTACTGTGCTCAATCACATGTATTCATATTGTAATAGACCTCAGGACTCTACAAGCTGTAATCTGATGGATGGGGAGGATGGATTTTTTTTATGTAATAAATTAAACAAATTGTTCATGTCAATGAATATATATATATATATATATATATATATATATATTGCTGAAAGAATGAATTTGAACACTGTAATGCATCATAAATATATAGATCGCGACTTATCTTGATATTTGTATTAAATTGTTCATGCTGTATGTCAAGTGTGATCACTGGTCATGTGGTAACAAATGTCAGAGTTCAACCTCGCACATCGTTAAATACTCACAAAATCTTCTGAGAATTATATTTTATATGAATTTGTTACACCCAGAAATATGTTTATCACACTTAAATTCCCATCCAAATCATCATTTGAATAGCACTAAGCTCGATGACTCCAACAGCTGACATCATGAAAATGTCTGCAGACAAGATGGCCAACACTAGATCACATGACCAGTTCCACACAGTAAATTTGTCAAGTTCATATTTTTGATTACATTTAACTTGTTGATTGTAAATGCTGGCCTTCTTTTATACAAGTATAAGTATGTTTTGAATATTTAATAGTGTATTCTTCATTTTTACGCTGGTCAATATATTTTCAATGTTATCAGCATTCATTGGCAGTTGTGTACTCTTCACCCAAGCTTAACAGTCTTGGTTGCGACTTAAAGTACGTTGACATTTGATGGACACGACACAATACATAATGTTTATATATTTGCTAATGACAGAGTGTACATGGACAAGTGATGATAGTTAAATTGTATATTAACCCTCAGTTTGTGTCGCTGGTTGTGTATCTGTTCGGCACCATCAGACCTGTTCAGCATCCCGGACAAGCAATGATTGGTTAAAATTACGTCACATGACTAATTTCTGAAGAGTATAAATAGGAGCGAAATTTGAAATTCGGCAGATAGCTGTCAACATTAGCGCCTCTATCAACAAGTCTATGAATTTTATTTTCTTTATTTTAAAAAAAAGACTGGAATTACATATATATAGTACAACAATAGGAATCCAATTCAAACAAATTCAATTCACTGCTACTGATTCAAGCTTAATATCAAAGCAATATTGTGCCACATAAATAAGCAGCTATCTCCCACCACACTAAGAATTTAGGGCTAACTTTCAAAATACTTACTCCGTGGCTCGTCCATTTCATGCTGAATAATTACGTTGAGGTTATGAAGGCCAGCATATTATAGCATTTGTTGTTGTTGTTGTTGTTGTTGTTGTTGTTGTGGGGCTTAACGCCATTTTTCAGCACACGATAGGCTATACATGGCGGCCAGTATTAATGGTGGAGGAAGAAACCAGCAAATGCGCGGAAAGAACCACCGACCCACGAGAAGCTACTGGCAAGCTTTCTCACATATCCACATCCGCCGAATCTTAGACTCGAACCAACGCAGACAGAGGTGAGATGGCAGTGATCCGCAACGGACAGCGCTTTAGACCACTCGGCCACTCGGGGCCCCTATAGCATTTGTGTATTGCATATGTTACACATAATTAAATACATACATTCTTGTTTTAGTCATATTTCTTTTATTAAGCATCTTATCACAATTTCACAGTCAAAAATAAAAGGGTCCTGACTTTGAGCATTTCTTTAAATTTATTATTACAGTTACATAAGTTAGCCCATACCTCCCCCCAATCTGTTACAATATCTTCACCTGTATTCATGACTTTGCTTTCACTTATAAATTCACTTTTAATGTGTTCATTTATTCACAACTTAACCTGTATTCTTGAATTTGCTTTTACTCACGAATTCAGTTTATATGGCTTTGGTACAAACTACTAATTTTAATATCGAATCAAAAATATCTTTGCCATCAGTGTCAAAACTGTCAGTAGCATATTCATGAAAACAAGTACCAACAAAAATATAATGTAATAAATATAATGTAATAAAAGTAATAAAAAATGAAATGTAGCATCTAGGTTTGCCTCGGAGTTGGTCAAGTGGCTCAAGATCTTTCAGAAACAAGCCTCTGTAGCAAAATGTTTCTTCGATAATACTTAACCAATCATAATAGCTTACACCTATCTCACAAACCCAGCTCTCCCAGATTCAAACTTTTTAGCTAAAAACGTTTCTTCGATAATACTTACCCAATCATAATACCTTACAACTATCTCACAAATCCAGCCCTCCCAGATTCAAACATTTTAACTAAAAAGCTAAAAGTCATCTACTCAACTAGGTGAAATCATGTTACTACTTCCACTAGTGCAGAGTAGCAGGCTCTCTATAAACAGAAAGGCCTTACATGGAAAGCATATTTGAAGAAGAAAGTGGGCATCTATGCATTACCATAATAAACCCCTGTGAATTTACACAGCAAGACCACCTTGTGAATACCATGACAAAACAGTAGAAACAGTATCATCATTCCACTGCATATGTGAACACGAGGCACTTCCTTTAATGAATACAGTATTTTTCTCTTTTTAGCAACAGATCAGCATCATTTGTACAATTCTGAAAGCCCTCTATGCCTGAATGCTTTCTATCAAATTTGGTAAAATTCTGAAGGGTATTTTTGATGACAAATTTAGTAACAATGACCATATTTGATGGTGGATTGTCATCATTTTAAAAAAATATTAAATGTTAAACATTGAATTATAAATATTAGATATTAAATTTAAAGTCAGGATGCTTTCTGTCACTGTTTGGTCAAATTCTATTCTGGGGGTCTGGAGAAGAAGCTGTTTTAAGGCTTTATGGGTTTAACAACAGCTGCCATATTTGATGACAAATCAGTAACATCTGAAGAAACTAAAAATGTCTTCATGTCCGGATGCTTTTCTGTCAAAGTTTTATCAAATTATAGTCAGTTGTAACAAAGAAGAAGAAAAGTTAAAATACTTTTCTAACCTCTATAACAATGGCATTTCTGTATTGGTGGCCATATTAGAAGATGGACTGATATTATTTGAACAAAATCTGAAAGATCTTCCTGTTGGTATGCTGTCGAATTTGATCAAATTTTATTGCTGAAAGCTGTTTAAAGGGGTTTTTTGTACTATTTATATAAAGGGTTTTTTTTGTACTATTTAAATAAAGGGGTTTTTTTTTACTATTTATATAAGGGTTTTTTTTGTACTATTTATATAAAGGGTTTTTTTGGTACTATTCTGAATGTCAGAGTGTAACTATTTACTTTCAAGACAACCTACACACTATGAGAAGACTTTTGGTGAAAACTGTTGATTTCAGTGAATTAATGACAAGGTTTTGTCATTTTGGCAAGAATATTTGAGATCCGATTGCACCATTTTCATTCAGGACCACCCAGATGTTACTATTTGCCTTCTGTTGAAAACCTCAGGTTAATATGATTTTCCATTGAAGAAGAGTGGCAATAACAAGATTTCAAGATAGATGCCACGATGGTATACTGTATATCTGAGCAGAACCACTTTCTTTAGGCCCAACAAGATATCATGAGAAGTCTTATAAAGATCTCAAGTCCAAAATACAACAGAGAATTCTGAAGGACCAACCAAATCATGGTACAGAAAGATTTAACCAACCAAATCATGGTATAGAAAGACTGAACCAACCAAATCGTGGTACAGAAAGTTTTAACCATTGAAAATTTGCTTTTTATATAAGAAATTTCTCATAAGTCAAGGTTTCTTGGCAATATTACTGATCGATTACAAAAAATGAACGAAACAACAGTAATTACCTTTTAGTCAACTAAAGATATTTGTACATGTAATAATAATATAATGTAATAATAAACAATGAAAATAACAGACACAGAAGAATATAAATGAATAATGGTATGATTTTGTTGCAAAGTGGTATACAAACTATTTCTCTAAATCATAATTTCTAACTTATGTGTAGTCATGGAAAACTAAATTTTTCATCTGCATCAATACCACAGACGGAGTTCAAACACTGAATTCATAGGTGACTGTATGTAGTAAAACATTTATAGCAATTGCAGGCATGCTTCCAATAATAATAACAAAGAGCTAAGCAAGAGTTTCAGAGCACTGAGACAATAGAAGTAAAGAAATGCTAATAATCCGTACTAAATGCCTTGAACCATTTCACAAGACTAACGGCTCTAAAACAAATACTGCATGAAATTACATATGAAAGTATTCAGGAAATAAATAAATGAAGAAAAAAACTAACAAACTGTACCTTTTTGTGTTTGTCTGTTTTGCTTTAGTGACTGCGGACTGATTGGGAACAAAAGGGCTTGAGGATCTATCATTGTCAACAGCGGGCAAAGTCTCCGACAGAAGGCTGGAAATTTGATTCATTCTGTTCTGTGATTTATCCTCACCAATCTGTTCGGACTCTTTACCACTAAAATTCATATTTGATGTATCTCCATTTTCAATTTTGTTATCATCACTGTCCTCATTGTCACTGATGATATCTGCATTATTTTTCACTTCATCTTTTGAAGCAATGGAGGCAACTTTATCTTTGCATTTTTTATTCACATTGTTTACTACATTCCTTGAATTTATCTTTGTGGAATTACTGTCGTTTATGTCTTTAGACTTTTCTTTGTCATCCTCCTCCTCCTCTTCTTCCTCCTCTTCTGCTTCCTCATCACATTCACTACTATATAACCTCTCAGAATTTGTATCACTGCATGGGACTTTCTCAAACTGAAATATTCATTATAAATTTTTAACCAGTTGCCGACTGGAGGCTTTGGTTTCATAATACTTGCTATAATGATGAGATTTTACTCTTAACCTATCTATTGATAATGGAAATATACAAAAAAGTAAAATGGTTAAAATTTATGTTGAGCAGAACACTACTATCTAAATTTTCAAGACAGGCATATTTACATGGAACCATTTAGGCATAATATTCTATTTATAGCACACTGCACTCTGTGGTTTTGTCAAGTGTGCATTAACAGCCTACAGAGCAATAAATGCTATGAGATAAAGGGGTAGATTTTTCTTTGAAAAGTAATAATGGCTAATTGCTTTTCAAATTCCATGGCAATACGTCTTGGACTATTCATTACTGAAGTCCAAATAGTAAAATGCAGCAAGACGCATGTCCAGATCAGCAGATACTCTACTAAGAAATGGTATTTTAACACTAAATATGAATGAGCTGAAAGAAGAAAACAAAAACAGTTCTCTTTGCTGTAGTTTACATTCTACCCATCATGGAAAACCACTTGTCTGATATGGAAATGCTGTGTGTACACCACAAGAATGGTGTTGAACTTGGTGTTAATTACAAGAACAGACTTGGGAATGAGACTTTGTTCTGTCATTTTATAAAGTCTGGAGAGAAAAAGTTAGGGGCAGTCTGGAAATTCCAGTAAATTTCCATCCATTCTTGTTAACATGAAATACAGAGAATACTATATGGGAGCAAGATATAGTGTATACAAGATACCTTGACAACTGAAAACTGAAAAATTAAGCCCTTTGAGGAAACAAATGCTGTATCTTACTTTTTTTGTTCTTTCTACTGCTTAAAGAGTGTACACATCATCACAGCAAGGAATGTTATCAAAATTTTGGACAAGTGAAAAGACACGTGGGAGAAGTGAATTTTCTGCAACCACTAGTCTGGACAAATTGATGAAAAAGAAATTTATCAGCTCTATGGCTGTATGTTGGTCCCCCTCTTATGAGGCCAACCCTTCTGCAGCAGAAATATGGCCTTATAAGATTGGTAGCATTTCTAGAGGTGGTGTGTTGTTGTTGTTGTTGTAGGGTTAACTCCATTTTTTCAGCACAAGATAGGCTATAAATGGCGGCCAGTATAAATGGTGGATAAAGAACCCTGGAAAACCCCAGAAAGAATCACCGACCCACGAGAAGCTACCGGCAAGCTTTCTCACATACCCACATTGGCCGAGCCCGAGACTCTAACCCACGGGGACAGAGGTAAGATGGCAGTGATCCATAAAGGTGAGTGTTTTAGACCACTCGGTGGCCCCAGAGGTGGTGTGAGAAGAGTAAAAAAATTTTAAATATTTTATATTTTCATTTACAAATCACAGTTATGTTATCAGGTTATGGACATACTATGATAATACTAATATCAATATTACTTTTAAAAATTATAAATAATCATCAATTCTGGTGCAAAACCAACATATCAGAACACCGGTCACAAACACCTGGTTGAAACTATACCTGTAGGTCCATCATTCCATTCTCCCACTCAGTGCAGTTGAATGCATACTGACACTATTTATCTGAACCTCTCCAATAACAAATTTCTTAGCAGTGATCAAATTACACTCCTTTTATTATTTACTCAATTTCTTTCACTTTTCATTCTGAACTGGGATTCTTATGACATTTTGCATTTTTTTCAACAACTTGTTCAGTCACTGACAATCTGAAGTTACCACACAAAATGTTCCTTGTTTACAATGGAAGTGAGCTTGTCATGTGATCGATTTTTCGTCTCTCTCTTATCTGGTACCCAGTTTATACCTTTATTATTAGGGGCCCCTAGTGGCAGTGTGGTCTAAAGCGCCTGCCTTTACCGATCACTGCCATCTCACTTCTGTCCATGTATATATGGGTAAGTGAGAAAAGCTTCCCATGGGTCAGAAGTTCTACTCGTTTATTCCCCCCCCCCAAGTTCTTTCTTGATGTGTTATACTGGCTGCTACGTATAGCCTAACATGTGCTGAAAATGGTGTTATATCTACAACAACAACATGTTATCATTACATTTCATAATCTATGTGAGGAAAGCCACAAAGGCTAACATACCATCTGCAGAGGATGCAATTTTTGTCCGGGACGCAGAAAATCATGTACTCCGCAGTCCTCCCTTATGCAAGCAATGGCTGGGTGGCAAATTCAAAGGACTGCAGGTCCTGCTTTAACCACCTGCTCAGTGGGAAAATATGTTGATCAATTAATCATTTAGCTGTGCTGATATTTACAACAGAATTTAGTAGCTGTAAGACTCCCAGATGTACATATTATCATTATAAGAGTACATCAAAAGAACATGATGTAATAATAGCTGGGTGGGAAGTTCAAAGACTTTGACTAGCTGCTGAGTGGTGGGAAAATGTAGATATTTACAATGACAGAATTCAGAGGCAGAAAGACCGAGATGTACATACAGTCATTATAAGAGTACAGTACATCAAATGAAAAAAAAAATTTAGTTTTCATTATTCTGAAATCAAGACATGTCGAGACTTAGACAAAATGCTGTTTGCATTCAAACAGAAGGGGTACTTTTCCTTTGTTTAACTTTGTCATGGCGTTAAACTGCAAAATGATAAAGACTGTAATGAGATTCAGAGGAGTGTTGAAGTTCAAGTTTTTGCTAGAACTGATAGTTCTGATGGAACAGTAGCCAAGTGTAAGAAAGTGTGTGATGTCTGGCTTAGTATTTATGAATAAGGCCTTTCCTTGAATTGACAAAATTCACTCAGACTCTAATGGACAAACAAGAGTTATATATCGGTGATGTAAAGAATTTGTAAAATTAAACTATGACATCCACTGGTTCTTCTCATCTGGACATTTAGCCACTTCAGGTATGCCCAATATGCATGTGGGGACTGCAACTTTTCCTGGTGGGACTCCTATTTTTACCAAAACGGGAGTCCTGGACTCCTAGTTTTAAAACCCTAGTAAGACCTCTGATTTGACTATCTGATGACTGAATGTCATGCTGACTCTAGCCGAGCAATACCTTGCTTCTCATTGGCTAGTTTCATCATAATATCAGTGCTAATAATATCCAGTGACAAATCCAGTAATATCAAAGTGACAAAATCTAACATCTAAGGAACACACAGCAGTAAGGATAATTGGATTATTTACCTTCAGAAAGGATTAAAGATACCTTATCTGCATGCTAGGAAAAATATTTTTTAACCTGTAAACAATCATTTTGTGGTCACTCAGGAGGAGTAAACTTGACAGATTTTGCAACAATATGCTGGCCCCTGGCCGCATTAGAGGGGTGGTCATCCTTGAAGGGTACTTTTGAACATAAACTCACTGATGCTATAGTATTCTACCTGTATAAAGTGGGTGACCACTGGTCCGGAGGGTGGGTGGGGAATCCAAGAGGGGACCAATGTATTGATATTAGATCAGAATCATTTCAGTTGCACAAACTTAACAAAGTCTTGATGCTACATCAGAGGACCTGCTAGGATTTTAAAACTTAGAGTCCAGAGCTCCTATTTTAGTAAAATTTGGAGTCCCACCAGCAGAAGTTGCAGTCCACTCCCAGAAAATGTGGGACTCTGCAGATTAGAAGAACCAGTGGTAAACACTGAATTTAATTTTCCACATTCTTTAAATCACTTACATATAGCTTTTGTTTGTCCATCAGAGTGAGACATAATTTTGTCATTTCAAGGAAATGTCTTATTCCAAATACTAAGACAGGCATCATGCACTTTCTTACACTTTCTCATCTAAACTATTAGCTCTAGCAACTTTAGCACCCTTCTGAATCTCATTACAGTAGAACCTGTCTTGAAAGACCACCCTTTCTGCCATAAAATTATGGTCTCTCAAGACAGGTGGTCTCTCATAACAGGTCAGAATGCTATATACTCATTAAATTTGTGCGTTGAGAATATGGTCTCTCAAGACAGGTGGTTACACATAGCAGTGGTCTTTGAAGACAGGTTTCACTGTACAATCATTGTCAATTTGCCCTTTAACCCCAAAATACTTATCCAAATTTACAAAATGCATTTTGTCTAAGTCTTGAAATGTCTTTATTTCTAGGTCACATGCACTAGTTATTTGGCTAGACTTAAAAATGAACACCATAATGAAAAGTAAAGTTGTTCATTTGATGTACTCTTATAATGACCATAAGTACATCTCAGGGACTTTTCCGCTTCTGAATTCTGTCATTGTAAATAATTTTCCCATTCAGGTCTTTGAATTTGCTGCCCAACTATTGCATCATGACTCTTACCATGACGACATGCACATCTGGGGGTCTTTCAGTCACTGAATTCTGTCACTGTAAATATTAGCACAGCTGAAATGATCAACTGATCAACACATTTTTCCACCAAGCAGGTGGTTGGAGGAGGACTGGCAAGTTTTTGAATTTGCCACCAAGAAATTACATGCGTAAGAAGGACTCCCAGGCAAGTGATTTTCTGTGTTCCAGATAAAAAAAAACTGCATCCAGACATGCATGATTAATGATTCTGAGACCTCTTTAAGTTGCTTTTTGTCAAATTCTATTGAACAGCAGACATACTGTATGGTCAACTGGCATCATCTGTTTGAACTAGACAGCCCTTTTGGCCTGGATGCTATCAGATTTTGTCAAAAGTTTGTTAAGACAGTTCTGAGAAGCTGTTGTTTTAAGATTTTTTATTTTTATTTAATGGTGGCCATATCTAAAGGCAGAGCAGCATCCTCTGTAAAAATTAAAAAGTTCTTTATGTCATAATGTTCTCTGCCAAATTTGATTGAATTTGGTCCAGTGCCTTTTGAGAAGTTTAAATTAGCAAATGTTGATGGATGACAGATGATGCACGATGCACGCCACAAACATGGATGTACCAAAAGCTTACTTGGTCTTATAACCAGGTGATTAAAAAAGCAGCATGACTGATGACATTTATTCAAATCATTTGGTAGATATAAAAACACTACCTCCTGCACAGAAATGTCAAACCATACATACCACAAACTGGAATTCTGAGGATGATTGTGCTGCATACTGCCCTGGTTTTATCTTATATCCATTAGTGTGCCCAAATGTGATCTTGTCTCCTTCTTCTAATATGTGTTTGCCATCCATCTGTAAAGTTTCAACATAAGTGAAACATAAGGTAAGTGAATATAACTGGTAGCTATTCAATTAATATTCTGCAATGAAGCAACACTTCTTTTTAAGTCCATACTAAATTATTTAGCATATCAGACAAAATTAAGTCAATCTAAATTTTGCTGGTAATTAAAGCAAGATTTTTATTTCTTTACAAGGGACAATGAAAGAAAATGCAGCAGACAAAACTGATATCATAAATCTAGTAACCATCTGAGAAAACTGGCAGCCAATGGCTGAAAACTACCACTATCATAGTCAATGTTGCCACCTGTAATCACAGCTGAGTAAATATTAGTTTGATCACTCATCCAAAACAAGAGACTTAAGAAACAATCACTTGTCCTGCAGAATGTATACTTGTCAATGATCTGATGTACTGAGAACACAGAGCTGACATGTTTTAGTTGCTTTGATGCATTTTAATATTCACATGTTCTGATGTCAAAAGGATTACTCTCTTAAAATTAATGACAAAATTTATACGTCTCCAGTTGCTTGAACATTGGGGGGTTGGGGGAATATATACTGCCACCGACTACAGCTTTACCATATGGGGGAAACCCATGAAATTATAATCTATCCAGAACCCATACTGCATTTGAACAGCATGTCTATACAGCTTGTATGAACCAAGACATTTTCTATAATATATGAACTGAATACATTTTAAAAAATTTGAGGGAATATTTCTGAATTCTGTAAAAGTTGTACATATATTGATACACGGCCAAAACAACATTTCTCAAATTTTTCTCAAATCTTTTTAAAATGCTTCCATCCACATAATGTAATCTTAAGCTAGCTTTAACACAACCAACAAAGGTCTAGTTGATCTGCACATTTCTGATCTTCAGTTTTACTGTTTCTAAAGTTTTTAATATAGCTTTATCAGGTAAAGCAAGTATTACCATACTCATGAGTTCTGGTAAAATAAATATTACCACACTCATGAGTTCTGGTAAAGCAAGTATAACCACACTCATGAGTTCAGGTAAAATAAATATTACTACACCCGTGAGTTCTGGTAAAGCAAGTATTAACCACAGACCTGCTGACCCTCTCCTATCTTCATCAGCAGTCCAAAAGCAGTATGTCCCTAGTTTTCAACAGCTGTCAGTAGTATAGCTATAAAGCTAACAGTTCAACAATTAAAAAACTTCATCAAAAAATAAATTTATTGTCCTGAATGACAATGACAACATGCATAATTATCTGTTTCTCTGAGCAAGAATAGAAACACCTTTTCCTAAAACTAGTATAACTCTACCTTTTCTAGCTATATTCTTAATTAGTTTACCTTTCCTACTGCAAATCTGCTGTCTGGCACATTTTCTTTACATCCAAGTTTAATGAATCGGCTGTTTTCAATGGCAAGTTCAAAAGCTGACTTATGATACTTCAGCTGGGACAATGCACATTTCATCACTGTTGGACAGTGTGCTTTAAAGAATGAGGACAGAGACTTGCTAGTGTCTTTTAGTTTGGCACATCCTTGTGGGATTTTTGCACTCAACGTCACTTCTACCACAATGTGCAACACAAAAATCCAATGCACACTCACCACAGTGAACATAATTAACTCCTTGTTAGACTTATATAAATGGACAAATATCTGTATAAAGCTTTAGAAACTTCTGGCTTGCACTGGACTTTTCGACTTCTCACAATTTTCTTTTGACACTACACTGTTCCGCCATTATCAAAAACAACTGCCAACTGCTCTCTTCGACACTGCAGACAGTTTACCAGTCTGCACGGGAACCATTAAATAAGCACTTCTTTGACACTAATCAGATAATTTTTTAACAAAAAGAAACTTCAGAAGTGGAACGAGACTTTAAGACGTATGTTTTGGCAGATTGGCATTTTCCATAGTCTTGACTAAAATCTTCGTGGTATTTTTCAGGCTTCATCCATACAAAATAAAGAGATTCCATAGGGTAAACAGGTCTGTAACTACACCCTAGAGTTCAGATAAAGCAAGTATTACCACACCCATGAGCTTAGGTAACGCAAGTATAACCAAACTCCTGAGTTTAGATAAAGCAAGTTAAAAGTCTACACCTTATCAGATTTTGATATGTACTTCAGCTAGATTAAACCAGCTGCAACCTGCCATAGTCGTTACATATAAGCAGTTGTCTTTTATCTGAAGTTTCCAAAAAACAAGTTTCACTGTACTAACAATGACTCTAGTACATTCACTAGCCTTCAGAATATTGTATATTTTCTATGAGCTATAGTCCATTTACTTCCACTGTAAGCATTACTGCATATAAAACCCCCACCATTTTTTGACCATACCCTAATCTGATAATAGGCATACGGTGTCTTGTTACCGTCTTTCCTACCTGAATTACATCCAGGAACAAATATTCTGATGATAAAAAAAAACAGAAAAAGTCTGCCAGAAATATTACCAAAAAAAATGAACATTTGTCCACATAAAAAAAAGCAGATTTCCGACTAAAACTGGAGAATTTCCATTTTTCTAATAGGCAAGCCCCTAAATTTTATCCAAATTTATTTGGCTGGCCTACTGGTTTTATCATTTGAGAAATACTGTAACTTAACAAATCAAGTGTACCTCACATCCCAAATATATATACACAATTATGGCAAAGCCACATTTTCACATATTCAAATTTATAAATATAAAAAAGACCTACATAAACATACACAACCACAATAAAGTGCAAGTAATAAGTATCACTTTCGGTTACTTACTCGAACATCATTAATAAATGTTCCATTTAAACCCATATCATGGAACACAAACTTTATTTCCCCATTTTCTATCTCGCCCACAACCTCTGCATGCCTGCGGGAAATGAAATTCCTCAGATGGGCTGAATCAAGGTAGAAGTCGTTGGTCTGACTTCTTCCAAACTTGGTGGTCCCAATTTTCAATCTGAAATGGAAAAGAAATCTAGGCACTAGTGGTCACATTACGGAGCCCCAGATGGCCATGTGATCTAAAGCACTCAGCTTTACCAATCATTGCCATCTCATGCGGGTGGGTTTAAGTCTAGGGCCTGGCCAGTGTGGCATGTGCAAAAGCTGGCCAGTAGCTTCTAATGGGTTGGTGGTTCTTACTGGAGGATTCCTGAGTTCTTTCTCCATAACTGGATGCCAGGTGAAGCCTATCATTTGCAGAAAAAAGGCATTAAACCAAAAACAACAACAAAAAATTGGCACTAGTGGTTGCATTACTTCTCAAAACTAGATCTCTGTTTGTAAGGGTGCAAATTTCTGTTGATCTATAAAGAGCACATTAATTTGGGCAGGTGAACAATTAATTAGATTTATGGGGACAGGTGCATGTTTAAATTGCTATACTGCAAGGATTTTTAATGCTTGTGTCTCGGGAGTAAGCGATTCTTAATTAAGCCTTCGTTTATTTAACAGTCAGACAGACTGGAAGGAAAGGGTCAACTTCGATCTTTGTATCAAAAATGTCCCAGTTGATATTTTCCAGAATCCGTTATTTGGAAATCCAGAGTTCAGACGGTCTGCAATTTTGGTGCCTAGTTATAAAAGGCGGTCGATATATTTAATCTGGATTGGTTACGCTAAATAAGGGGCGTGGTTCCCACATGAAATTTCTTGGTTTTAATATGCCCCATCACAAAATTTAGTCAGTCTACATTTTTCTGCAAGAGAAAAATATAGGAGACCCCCGAGTTTGAATTTCGAAGGGACCGGATGTCTGGAAAGTAGACGGACAATTTTGGTGGTAGAAGCGAGCAAATCTTGAAAGCACAAGGTATTTGCGTCAATCTCATGTAATCCATTGATACCAATATAATGATTTGCTTGGACTTATTTGCTTTTATCTGCATGAATTTATCTGTTAAATTCATAGATCAATTTTCTTGGTATCAGTACAACTGTGTTGAGTTCATCTATCTGAATCTGTACAATGATCTTCTTTATATAAGTTTGACGAATTGTTTGAATCTGTTGTCTTGATTGTTGTAGGTATTCTAAAAATTTCATGCCTTAACTTAGTTGATATGAGTTATGAGAATCCATGTGAATTCACTGACCTTAGATGATTTCACATATGATAGAGACTTGAGTGCATATTGACTGAAATTAACTTTGTTAAGCCATGAAGTTAGATTTCATATATGCTAAAGA
The DNA here is from genome assembly GCA_016617855.1 of Megalonaias nervosa. Lineage (NCBI taxonomy): Eukaryota > Metazoa > Mollusca > Bivalvia > Unionida > Unionidae > Megalonaias > Megalonaias nervosa. Next base: position 24,993 of record JAECUM010094177.1, on the reverse strand, counting down.
CTTGAATGTGTGTATTCGCTGGAAATAACATAGTTAAGCCATGTAATGAATTTCATTCATTCGTGTAATTGAGATGAGAACAGAACTGTTATGTCTTGTGTGATGATAATGTGAGTCAGGTTGAAATAGCCGTTAGGAAGTACATTAATCTTAAGAAACTAGGTTTGTTTATGGTCTGCCCTGTTTGGCTTGACCAGATAGCCTTTGGTATCTGTTTGAATTCCGATAGGACGATATCTGACATAACGAGAGTGGAGTAATGATCTATTCCCAATAGGATATCTGACAGGAAATTTAGGTTGCTTCTCTGTTTATTTTGGAAGGGGAAATAGCTCCACTGATGTATCCATTTACCTACTTATCCAAGTATCTATGTACTTACGTATCCACCTACCCACACAAAGTTCGAGGGCCGAAAGAGGCGAAACAGTAGAGAGTTTGGAGAACGGAAAAGTGGAAAGGACAAAGAAGAACAGCCACAGTGAAGTTGGAATCAACCGGAAACAAGCAGGTTATGAAGTTGTACAAGGCAATGACTTCGATTGTTCACTCGATTCTATGATAAACCAATTCTATCGATTAAAACAGATCGCCTATTTAAGCAAGTATATTTGTGTTTGAAATTCGGTGAATGATTTATTTAAAAAAGAAGTGTATCTTCCTAATGTAATGCATCATCACGGTTGTTTATGTAATTGATTAAATTGTTATTTTTCATGTACAGGGCCTCGTGTCATTCTGTTTATATATCTGCTCAGATCTCTATTTATTCCACCTATAAGTTTCACACTTTATATTAACATTTACTCGATCCAGGCAATAACACTGGAGGCGATCACCTTCTAGATAACGATAACCCAATAAAGCGGACACCTTGTAAGAAGGTACAATCCGCCAATCAACCCACCACCAAACACCAACCCCCAACAATGTTTGTAAAACCACAGGAGTTTTACGTTTTATCAATAAAGTACAATGAAATCTCTGACAACACAAAATCACATTATCGGTACTATAAATTAACACAAGGAGTACAAGTGTGACCCCACCATCCACTTGATTTGACTTTTATCGCTTTATAATCACCAAAAGACTGAAAAGCTGCACATATCCATTTAAAATACAATAACGTACCAATGCGTAACTCTCAGACTGTCATCGCATGAATTGAATCCGGTGAATTAACCTTTATTTTCACCATTATGGTCACAAAGCCTTTCTACAGGACTCCATCAGGCGGAAATAGCTTGTTCTGCCATGGGAAGAATAATACTTTGAAAGTAATTTCACAAAATAAATTGTTTAACATGCCTTTTATTTCAGATTTTATCATATGATAATTTTATATATATTTTCCTAATGGAAATATCTAGTTAAAGTTAGGAAAGCAGAAATGATGCTTGATGACATCATCACACTTCCAATATTAGAGTGGAGATGGATGCTGGATTTGGTAGTATTAAAAGATAACACAGACTCTGTGATTGGTACGAGTATTAGACCCAAACACTTATTTACTGCAGGGTAGAATCTGGTGAAATAGACTATTTCCGCCTGATGGTGTCCTGTAGAAAGACTTTGTGATTGTAATGGTGAAAATAAAGGTTAATTCGGCGGATTAGATTCATGCGATGGTCATCCGAGAGTTATGCATTGGTACGTTACTGTATTTTGAATGGATATGTGCAGCTTTTTGGTCTTTTGGCGATTCTGAAGCAATAAAAGATGCGTAACAAAAGTCAAATGGAGTGGAGGGTGGGTTCACGCTTGCACTCCATGTGTTAATTTATAGTACCAATAAGGTGATTTCGTGTTGTCAGAGATTTCATCATACTTTATTGATAAAACGTCGGACTCCTGTGGTAAAACATACGGAAAAAAAGCATAATGATTATGCCAAAAGCATGTCCATTGAAATGAGTTTTGTGCACTTTTTATGTCCTGGGAGCTTTTCGTTTTTAAAATTAGTAGGAGAGTAGAAACAAATGGTAGGGTAAGTGATACAATAATAACAATGTATCTCGTTTGATTATGTGGGGTTTAATGCCATTTTTCAGGACATGAGAGACTATACATGGCGGTCAATATACCTGGTGGACAAAGTACCTGGAAGAATCACCAACACACGGGAAGTTACAGGCATGTTTTCTCACACACCCAAACAAATTACCTGGCACAAATGAATGTAAACAAGTGGGTAACCTTAATTTGCTAATGGGGGCACATGTGTGTTAGCTAATTGTTGTATGAACCTTCATGATTCAACCAATAAAGGTGAAACAAATATTCTAAAAAGAACAAGATATAAAAATATTCCTGAACATTGTGATTTTTTTAACCACATGGCGACTAATACGAGGCACACAAATCGATGTTTTCCAAACGTATCAAACGGTATCCCAACAAGAATCACTCTAGGAAAACTCCATTACAAAAGATAAAGCATACCTCATGACATCACAAACATTTTCTACCGACGCAGGAGGCCCAATTCTCCTTAGCTGGTACACAAAAGGTTCAGAAGGCCGTAATTTGGTCATAATTGGCAGGGCAAAACAACCTTGACCTTCCTCCTTCAGCTTCCCGCTACTTCCTTCCTTTCATTATCGTGCGTAAATAGCCGAGAAAGACGATTAAGCACTAGTCTGGCTCCCTATATCTTGTATACCTGCGTTGTACTCCACTATACCAATATAAGGAAGGAGCATATGAATCTGGGAACCAGACTAGATTAGCACACACAGTTACTAATTTTGTTATCGTATGCTACAACCGGCGTATTAAATATTTATATTGATACCGTCCACCACAAGACGGGAGGTGAGCTTTTGTAAATTGAGTTACCCTCTGAAAATAAGGACTTTATTATTATTATTATTATTATTATTATTATTATTATTATTATTATTCTCAAAGTAGCAGCAGCAGCAGTAGTAGTAGTAGTAGTAGTAGTAGTAGTAGTAGCAGCAGTAATAGTAGTATTATTATTAGTAGTAGGTGATTATAATGTCAATGTGGTACGGTAGTTGATGTTGCTGCTACTTACTATCAACAAATACCTGGAAAAGAATCTGTGAAGATGATGAAACTGAGACCTATATAAAGTTACTAAAGCAGGTCATTGACAGAGTAAAATTAAATAGAATTCCAGCAATAGTATCGATCCATTTACAAAATTGGCTATTCCATCACGGTTAGTGAAATAAGGTCTATAAAAGGGAAACTCGTCGGGTGAAAAACAAGTTATTTTACTACACTTCTATCGTTATATTCTATCAAAAGGTCATATGAGTAACTTTTCCATCTCTTTTGAAAACATTTTTTATTGCAAATTAAATTTTAAGGTATAAACGGGCCAGAGTAAATCTCAAATTGATGTCCATTGCACTAGATAAATAGTCCCTAGATCACTCAACAACAGTGCTTAAGCGTAAGTTTTCAAATTCTTGCAATTCCGCAGACCTATATAACTTTAAATAATTGTCGAAATGTAATTTGAGACACATTTTTAAATTAAATTCCCTCAGACAATAGTTTTTTAATATTTTAAAATACTTTAGAGAAACGAATATATGTTAGCTCTTAAATGATCTGTTTGGTAGAAGCATCACACTTAAATGTTGCAAACTGAAACCCCAACCAAATATAACAAGAATTTTCGAAGATGCGATTTCAGTTTGACTTGGGGGCGGGGGTGGTGGTATAAAGGTTTAGCTATAAGCAATGCTGTGTTATTATATGTTGATTTTATCAATTCTTAGAGTTACAGTTATGTATTTAATTGAATAGTTAGTATGATCATATTTTTAAAAAGTAGAAACTGACCTTAAGCCAGGAAAGATTGTTAGTAATATTAAGTGTCACAGCCCACTCTACCACACCCCCGCTGATAGGCACATCTTCAACGCCAGCTGCAAATACCGCTATCGTCGTCGTCGTCATCTTCATCGTCGTCGTCGTCAATCTGCAACAAGCTAAACTCTTGCAGTATCAGTATATTTGGACTATGATTTTTTCTCATTTAATAGGTCACATATTTTCTTGTTTATTTATTAATAACACGTATTTATTTATTTGCTGTTGTTGTGGGTTGCTTGGGATAGATCTAAAGCAGGTATTTTACTCCGAAGAGTCGGAACGTCTTTGTTTTGTAGTTATATGCCAGTTTGGGCCCACCCCAGCGCAAACATGTAGGGGGTTAAATTGTTGTTTTATGGACCAGCAAACCTTCGGACTTCTTGCCAATAAATCCCTGAGCAAGCTGGGGGCAGCCCACGAAGCCGGTTCGGACTGTCTTATTTATGAAAATAAATATGGGCAAAATGGTAATCCATACATCTTCAGGATATTGTTTATTAATTAAACAAGTGCGTATGTCCAAAATTGGGAAACAGAGAAGATTGTCATGTATGTATGTACTGTCAAACGCATTCCACGAAGAGCCAAACAGGATGTGCGATTTTGCTTTGCTGGAAATGTGAGGCTGGCGTCAGAGCCGCTCGTCAGAGCTACAAGGGTTGTGGAGGTAGTACCTTGTCAAGAGACCATAATAGAAATAAAGACAAGGTTCTTTGTGAGATGCGGTCACATAATAAATTAAAGAGAATTATGGTCCCTAGGGTATAAATATTAAACGATATCTGCCAGAGGTTGGGAGAGTTGCTTCTGAGGGGGCTGCTGACAAGGAAAGAGTGTGAGGCTGGGCTTCGCGTGGGCGGGGCTGACCAAAGCTGGATTGAGAATTCTGTTCGGGCTTCTAGACGCAAGTTGAAGCCGTCAGTTTCGGCTCTTAGGCGAAGGGTAGAGTCTGCTGTCCAAGTCACGCAGGGTAATATCCACAACTTGATAAACGAGTTATTCAAACATTGAACTCCACATGGCGGGCTGTCGGCCTTTAAGGAGAAGCACGGCAGAGCCGACGCGATTGTGGGAGACTACCCTGCCAATGTGCTAGAAAAGTTCAGGCTCGTTACAGACGCTTTAGCATTTCTCACTGCCACTGGGCCCAGCGCATGGGACGTCATTGTTAGGCAGCCTAGAGTCTACAATGAAGAAGCCGAGTCAAAGAACCATTAAAGTGACAGCCTATTTCCGGGCCAGCACTGCCGAAACTAGAACTACATTCTAGCGCCAAGGTGCTTTTGCCCGCGATCCGCTATTAATGTGAAATATACCGACAACAGCTGCTTGAATAGGCTATTCTGATGGCCCAATACCCAGCAAACCTTGATAACGTTGACCGGCCAGGCAAGCACATGCGAGAGCTAAGCTTTGATGGCGTCGACATTCCCGTAAAAGGTAAACGATATTGGCAGTTCGAGCGCCTCAACCTGGAAATCGTAGTAAGGGTCTTCGGCTGGCAAATGCTCTTCACCCACTATGCATTATCTAAAAAGTAAGGCCACACACTGTGGACATATTACTGCTAACAAACGGAGAAATGAACCACTATGTTTGGATAAAAACTCTAGCTGCATAGACATAAAATACACAACACAGAAAAGAAACACGTCAGCTTCTGTTACCCCTAAGTCTTTAGCCTGGTCGACCTATTGAAAGGACATACTAAAGGCTGTCTTAGTATACGTGAAAAGCCCAAAGCGCGTGACATTGTCAGAACCAGGAAACAACATCCTCTCATTTCAAAACCACCACCGCCAGATATGCATAATGTATGCGGACTTCGAGGCAACGAACGTGCCGGTGGAACCGCTCAACGTGGAAGCAGGAAATTAGTTACAGAAGGCGTGCAAAGCGCAGAAAATCGCCGAGTAGGTGCCATGTAGCTTTGGCTATATAGTTGTCCGCTACGACAAAATTTAAGTAGTTGTTGCTCAGTCGGGGCGAGGAAGCTGTGGCGGCCTTCATCCGGTACCAGGAGGTGAAGCTAGAAGATATTCGCGAGATCTTTCAGAACCGACGTGCTTCTGTTGGTTGACGGGTTTGATGCGTTCGGTACTCTTCGCTTAAAGACAAAAGGCCTCGACCCCGCCCATTATTACAGCTCTCCGGGAATGAGCTAGGACATCCTCGTGAAGACATCTGGTGTTGCGCTCGAGCTGTTTACAGGCACATGTTTACTGAGACAGGAATCCGTGGCATTTCGATGGTGAGTCGGCTACATGTGAATGCGAATAAACCGATGTGCCCAGACTACGAGAGCGAAAACCAAACAGCTGAATAACCTATCTTCTTACCAACAATCTCTATGGCTGAGTCATAAAAACAGAGTCTGCCAACTGGCGGTTTTAAGTGGGTCAACTAACCAACGCGTGCTGCAGACGCACCCACAGGCTACATCCTCGGAGCCACATGGAGTACCCAGAAGAACTCCATGACGCACACAGCGATTATCCTCTGGCCCTAGCGGTACTATGCGTTCCATTGAACTTTCCGAGCGACTGTCAGTGTGGTTTAGTCAATGAACATTTAAGGGGGGAGGGGGAGTTTTCCGAGTACACAAAACTAGTTCCCATCCTGCGAAAAAGACCGTTATGTAGTTCATTACTGGAACCTCAAGCTTCACACTAGATGAGTCACCAACATACACCGATCACTGGACTGCAATCATAGCAAGTGGATGGTGCTGTAAATCCAGCTCAAAGCTGATCTCGAGACCAAAACAAAGACTGACTTTGAGAAAGACTTCTTTAAGTTGACGAACAGCTCAATCTCTGGGAAAACCATGGAAGTTCTGAGAAAGCAGAACAGTGTCGATATGGGACTGGAAGGTGAGAAAGAGAAGCTGCACCGCCTTGCTTCTACCCAGCGTTTAAGACCCGGAAAATCTTTCGCGGGGACCTTGTTGATGTCCATTAAGTAACTGGAAACCTTAAGCTCTAGCACCAGTTCTACAGTGAAATGTTGATCTTGGATATGAGCAAGATCCTGATGTATGACTTCTATTACAGCAACGTGAATGCCAGGTAGAGTTACAGGGCGAGCCTCTTGTACACAGATGCAGAGAGACTACTGCTGAGCATCGAAACGGAAGATCAATACTGGGTCACTGGAGAGGACTCCGCCCTCTACGACACCAGCGACTACCCATCCGACTATGTGTTTTCTTGATCGTTAAGAGAAAAGGCTGTCTGATCGTTTAAGGACGAATGGGCGAAGATATACAGCATTAAGATTGCCTGTTCTTTGATCGAGAACAGCAGGAATCATGCCGGTGGCCGCGTTAGCGCAGCCAGCGTTCGGGTTGAATGAATAGACAATCGACACAAGACACGTATGGCGGCAGTATTGGCGTTTCGGATGTGCTGGTATACCACGTTTTTCCTTTCCTTTCCATTCAGCCAAAGATCCTTTTTGACACCCAAATGTCGGCGTTGTCGTTACACACCATTTATTTGTTCTCGATCTTGACACTTATTTAACGGACGATGGCTTTTCGCGATTGTATGCTTGGTGTCAACCGGCTTTATTGTGCCGCCGTTTAAAGAAACTGTGAGTGACAACCTGGCGATTCCGGGCACAATGACATCGCTGCCTAGGCTGGGAAATCTGACAGAAAGCATCTGATTTTAGTCTACGACGCTTGGATTATTAGTCACAAACGTTGTACTCTAGGTCCTAGTGACATGCTGCGAGAGGAGGAAGAAGCGGAATGTGTATAGCTTGTTTTCGTATTGCATCGACTTGCTTAAATTAAATAAGTTTGGTGCAATTGAAGTTCATGTGTCCTCTCTTTAATAATTGTGCATCGTTGATTACCTAAGAGCAAAACATTGCTGAAAGTGGCTTTGATCTTGAATTGTTAGATGTTTTCCCTCGTAAGGCCTATTAGCCTGGCGATGTTGAAATATCATTTACCGCTAAGTAAATGCAGCACAAGTACTGCCGACCGAAACCCCTACTTAGGCCAGCGGAAGCGTGGTGTCAGCCGCGTGGCAACAAGGAGATTTTCCATCAACAGACAGACAATGCCTAGCAGAGTTTGATGAGTATCGAAAAACGAAGGAGTTAGTAAAGTGATAAAATATCAGGTTCATGGCAAAGAAAGACGGCACCCTCGTAGGTGTGGACATACTAGATTTCTGTGATGCGGAAAAACAACCTAAATTCTTGTTCCCATCCAACCTATAACAGTTGGTGGGAGTTGAGTGTATCTAAGCATTGGGCCTCAACGAGGAGTGGCTGTCGACTGTAATAGAGAAATAGCTCTCTGCAGCTCAAAAGGTATCAACTGCCAAAGTAGACACAATGACATCCCGAGTTCCTCGCTGGAACGTAATCCGGGGACACGGCTCGCAATGAAACACCTCAGACAAACCGCTCACGGTCAAGGAACTAGCAGAGTTTAGTGCCTTCAGATAGCCAGAAATCCTTGACCTGAACAGGGCAGTTCAAACGTACAAAGGTGGGTTTTCAAATACTGCCGTCACAATCGTAGAAATTAGAAACGTTATAGGGCATAAAACAAAGCCATAGAACGAGCTCATGATGAAAACAGAGCTCGAGCAGTTACAAGCCCAACGTACGGTTATGGAGGAGGAGCTCCATGGGCAATTCCAGAAGCCAAACTACCAAGTGAAACTTCGCAAACAATTTACCACTGTTCGGGAGACGTGCATCACAGTCTCCTAGATGTTTATGGTGTTCGGTTTTATCATAAGCACCATAGTGTTCACGATCCCAGGAGGCACAATGCCACTTTTAGACCAGGTACCTTAACCTGACTACAGCGATATAAAAGAATGGATTAAGAAAACCCCCCAGCTCGAGTGGCTTGCCGGACTACTTACAATGCTTTGCAGAGAAAGCGGCAGCGGCACTGTAATGAACAATTATCAGGTCAATCGTGTCGTTCTTTCCGATGACCGCTGGCAATGCCATCGGCTGGCTGTCGTGAATGGAAAGCCTTACCTTCAAAAAAATTTTAGTCCTAAACGTTCGACAACAAATACAGTTTATAAAGGTTTGGGTTTTTTTTAAGTCTGTAAAACCACATTTTGCTATACAAAACTGCATTAAAAGCAAGCCTGTTGTTGCCTAACCACAGAGCCAACAATTATTTTCCAGAATGTTTTAGTTGAAAATTCAAATTGTTTCTATAAAATGAAGAAAGTGGTGTAATAATTTTAAAAAATACAGAAGCAAAGGATTATTTCTATGAGTATGGAAACAGGTACACTAAATTACATTTGTCTACTTTGTTTGATTTGGTGCAATCACATTTTATGAAACTCTAGGGGAAGATGGCTTTTACAGCAGGATGGACACGATGATATTTAAATAATATTGACTCAAACAACGTAGGTACAAAATTAAATTCACTAAATTGGATACACTTTGCTTTCCGAATTTGTTTTCTTGGATCGAACAGTTTATTACACACTCATTTAATCCTACATTCTTGATCTGTCGTTCGATATATCTGTTCAATCCTTATTACGTATCACAAACTCAAATTCGTACTACTTAGTTACCTTCTTTGACGTCCGCGCGTAGGAAAATTTAGACGCATTGAATCATGCTTATATCAATCCCATTTCCTTTTGAATTTCAGTTATACAGTAAAGCAAACAATATTTACAAAGCATTAAAAGTGGTTATATGTATTAAATTCAAAACCGCATACGTGTTTTGTATTGAGTCGGGGGCAAGAAATCGCTTGATATGGCATATGAATACGTCTCGGCCTAACGTCCTCGGCGTATCCTTCCGCCATACCAAATTCATTCTTTCGGCCAACTCAAAACAAAACACTATACAGTTTGGTGTATTTCTGTGTAACTTTTTCTAACATGGTTTTAATGCAAACATTGTTTAATTTTGATGGCATGAAAATCATTGTAAGTACTCCACAGAATTATGGAAAACTTCTTATAAAATTTATTTTGCCCATACAAATGATTATGTTCGTGCCATTGTGCTATGAAGCTTTATAGGCTGACGGCATATATTTTAATTTGGGTAAAGAGAAGTAGATGTAAAAAACAAAAACCAGCAAAATGAGAAAGAAAGTAAAATGTATATTCTTCTTATTTTTATGTGTTTATTTTCTGGAGTATGCTAACACCATAATGTAAAGTCTGTATCCGAAAAAAGTTGAATCTTTTTTTTTTTTCCTCTTCTGCTCAGACTCCTGCAAAGGAAAACGTATTTTAATATTTGAACAAAATCATATATCTAAGCATTGCATGCACAAGTGAAAGTATAGTTGACAAGGGTAATAACACTTTAAGTATTGAACTTGTAGTTCATATATTATCCATTTGAAGGGGGTGGGGGGTGGGGGCGGGATTTTTATAACATAGGAGGAACTTTGCAGAGAACTAAAGGTAAGGCTTGCAAATATGATGCACAACGTTTGAGCATTTGGTCGAATTTTGTTCAGCGCGATTTTCTGATCCCAAAAGCGAACTATGAAGAAATAAAATTGATAAACAATGTTACGGATTAATTTACAGATTAATAAAGTCATTATGTTGTGCCTAACACGTGCTCAGCTGTTGTATCTGTGGTGTACAATCAATGATTTATCCGAGGTATTTATGTTAAACATAAAATAAAATTTAAATTAAATTAAAATCTATGCAGCAAAAGTTGCACATCAGTATTCAAAATTATGAAGAAATCCAAAGAGAAACAATAAGTATTTTTTTAACTATGTTTAGTAAACGAATACTGAAACACTGGATGTCTTAGAATATAATAAATGGCTTTACTCACAGAACATTTTGAAAATCACCAAAGGAATTAAACTGAACTGAATAGATATATCAAATACTTCTTGCCAAACGAAAATGTAATTCCATTGTATATAAATTTGGTTCTACAAGAATGGACTTGAAATGTTGCTAAGTGAATTCTCCTAAAATATCTTAATGTGATTTATCAATAGAATTTTTAAAATTAATTTCAGATAGAAATACATAAATTGAAGAAGTGCTAATATAATCAAATACAAGGTTAAGAACTAATTAATTAAACATTTATATATTTTACAATTATTTTGTCTTTTTCGAAATAAACTGAGCTGAAATCAGTGACGATTATCAATTTCTCCCGAGTGAAAATATCTCCAGACGCTTTTTTTTTTTTTAAAGAGGAATTTAACCACTTAGGTACTGTTTAACAGCTTTTGCAGACAACTGTACTGTTCCTTTCGGTTTAAACTATTACAAAATAAATAACGAATAGATTGTTCATACTTAAATCCCATTTTAAAAAATCTGTTTTGTTTCGTTCCGCTTTTAACCAGTTTTGTCTTGGTCAGTCCAAGTCTTGTCCATCTGAACATTCAATTAGCTTTATCCAAGTTTAACTTTTTAAATTTTAATTTTTGAATTTCATATTTAATTTTAATTCAGAAAAGTTCAAAGAGCCGAAGCACTTGTGCAATTTCTGATGAAGTTGTGAGTCTGACTTTGCCACACACACACACACACACACACACACACACACACACACACACAACCTACATCAGACTGACTAATGTCCTTATATCGTCCCGATTTGGATGCAGTCGCTTTCACTTGTTCAGTGGTATTTCGATGTGACTATAGTCATAATTAATAAATGCATTTCGACCAAACACGTTCGCAAAGTTCATAAGTGTCCGCAAATTCTATTGCTAAAAAACATAATTCTTAAGTGTCTGCATGCTGTACAATTTATGCAAAGCTTTAGGTGTCTGCATACTGTACAATTTATGCAAAGCTTTAAAAAAAAAAGACGCCCCTAAGTGTTTGCAGGACCTAAAATGTCGAAAAAATCAGGGAATCTCGATCTGAAATGTCTGCATGACTCAAAATCCACGAGCACGTTCCATAAGATCAGCAGTCCGCTCATTTTCCTAAAATTCGGAAATGTCTGCAGTATTTAAATTTTCCGCAAACTTTTAAAAACCTTTATCTCAAGTGTTCTTAGGACCAAAATATTCGCAAATAGCCCTTACATGTCCGCAGGATAAAACGCTGATGTAGCATGCCGTCATGGGCGCCCGCAGCATTGGTCAAGTGGGGTGGTGGGGGGTGGTGTCACGTGCCGACCCCTGAAAATCATACTGCATATATATATATATATATATATATATATATATATATATATATATATATATATTCTGACAAGTTTAATCATGCATATGAAGCTGAAAATATGTCACAAGATTCTGTTCAAAACGTTTAGTAAATATTAGCTTTAGTTTCAGACTGCTTACAATACCAACTGTCACAGCCGTGACTGACTGACTGACCTCCCCCGCCCAATGCAAAAAATCCTGCGGACGTCCATGCATGCCATTCTTTTAAGTCTGACGCAACATGTTAGCGACTTAGTCCCATTTGTCGGCTACATTCTAAGCGTCTACAACCTTCATAAACTTTTGTTAAATAACGTTTGTATATTTCCATTATCCCAAAATATGTCAAAATAAGCAAGTTTACCATAGTCAGAATTGGTGTTTCTTTGGAAAAATGGCTCTGATTGGAGATGTTGAAATAGTGTTTCCAATGATAAAGGTAATGCTCCTTGTAAAATTCGAAAAATATTTGAAAGAATTTTAATCCCTTTTTTTCATGTAAATTTTAGCAATAGTGTGCTTTAATTTAGTTAGATGTAGATAGCAATAAAAGTCGCACGGAACCCAGAGAAGACTAAAGTCAGATATGGAATTTCCTGGAAGGTGAGATAAAAATACAATAAGTTTGATTGGAAACTAACAGTTGTCATGAAGATCTAACATGACCAGAGACATTATTACCTACGAATGAAAACCCAAAGAAGGAACCGCAGGTGATCGTTTCTTTCAGTAGAAAAGGGAAACTATTGACAACATCCACTCCAATTCTACAAATGAACACAAGGTGAATATAACTCGTGCGGGTCTATATCTGACCCCTAGTCGATGAAACTTCATAAGTTCCGGCCTTTATCAAAGCCCATCTCTTCTGTTTAGGTATTAAGGGATTGTGGCCTACACGCAAGATATACTTAATCTACGAAAATTACAAGCTTGACTACATGCAAAACAACACACCTTCGAAGCAACAGATCTGACAATGGAAGTGCGCCAATAAAAAGCATGGGCAGTTTTACGTTTTGCAGAAATACATGCTAAAACATTTTTACGAAGAATTTTGCTTAGTTGAAATTACAATCATGACATATATTTGATTGACCTCAGCAAGTCAGAAAATAAACAAAGTAATGGCATCAGGTGTTTTTAGCAACTTTCTTACACTTAATATACGGGCATGTCCTCCTAGTTGGTCGGCTAGGGATAATGTCTGAAATTTGGTAGTAAATCGCCATATAGCAGAGGCGCTTACTTAGCGGCTATGATGCAGAGCGCCTTGTTGATTACTCGTTAATTTTCATCTACCGTCGGCGCGCTCAGATACTCATAACTTACACCACTGTAAAGGAGACATCGATATTTTTTTAAATACTTTTTCCGCATATATTATAAGTAACTTGCTGATCATTTAATGGCCACTCTTACTGAAGTTTCTACTCTGACCCGTGCCTTGTCTACTTGAACACAGATGAAAGGTATATACTTCCTGTAAAAATTGAAAATGAAGGCGTTACATTCAATTCTGATTAGAATTAAATGCTATTAACAAAGTCTTTCAAAAATATTCCTTTTTCAGGAAATTAGCAACAAAATGATGAAGTAATTTAAAATTTCACAAAGATCTTCTTATCCCGTTGAAATAAGCATTTTTCGTCTCATACTAAAATCCGAATCCGTCCGCTTGGCTGAATAAAGTCCCTGAGTTGCTGATTGTTCATTAATGCTGGCCTTGTCAAATGTTTGACCTTGGTTACGTGTCACGTCTTGGCAAAGGTATGGTAGACAGGAAGGGTCGTTGTATTGAAACCTTGACGTTGTTCCAGAATGTTGCAATCGTCATCGACTCTTTTTATTGATATACTTCATGATGTGCAAAACATACATGAATGAAATTATACCAGTAATTAATAAATTAAAAAAGACACTATACAGAATAAAAAAAATACGATATAACAATGAACATAAGAGCAGAAATCATATAGTCTAGAATCGTTGTTCCGGAGGAGATTATTAATGGAATAAATGAACTGCAAATAACTGGTTATAGCAAAAAAGGGAAATGTGATGTATGACCTGCTTGGACTCGTTACATGGCTTAGAAAATCGAGTTTTGAGAAAGTGTGTTCTAGTGCCCGCAATACCTTTTCTAAGAATAACTGCATATGAAACGTTATAGACTCATAACGATTATACGTAAATATGTTTAAAATGTGTGATTTAATGTTGTCTGCAAATGACGAAGATTCAGTGTGTTATTGGTTGTTGGTTATATTTCTTCATTCCTTAACGGTTTGATCGTCTGTACAGCGATTACATCATTTGCCGCCAGAATACGAGATTCTCGTTTTATATGACAGCACGCATAGGATGTTTCTTAGTACGCTGTTTATTGCAAAACTGCATCATTTACAATTTAAGCTGGATATGGGATTTGAATTAGACGATAAATAAACAAGTAAGGCAACTTTCATTGGCAAGTAAATTAAAGTTACACTTCACTTCTTGTACTGGATCATCAGGGAAACCTCGCATGACGTCACAATTAAGCGTGTGCAGAGCTCTGGTTGGCAGAACCACTATGGCAGCGAAGGAACGAAATGGGCTCGCATATGATGCAATTGTATTACCAAATGAATGGCATTAGATAATATAAAGACTGTCAGTACTATATAAACTAAAATCAAGATGGAAAAGATTTTTCCTGTTTGTGTTTGTTTATTGTTGTGTCTATTTTTCACATGGATATATATTCTACGGGACTTTTGACATTTAGCTCCAAACCATCATTTTAATTTATTTTTATTACAGACATGACTGTTATTTTTTTTTAAATTTTAAATAATGATGCGATTGATGAATATAAACTGCTGATGTCATTCGGATTATATGGATTATATACTATTGTATCCTGAGTATTCTTTACTATCTTTTCAAGTTTATTGGTATAAATATTTTGAATACAATCCACCCTTTTATTTTCTTGCCATCTGGGTGTTTGTTATAGTCATTCTCGACAGGTAAAATTTTCTTTGTTTTGTGGTAGAAACTAAAACTAGTAACTAACAAGGAGTGACCAACTGTAAAGTGTGGATCAAGTTCATGTACGCAGAAATTATCATCATATTTCAGAGCGTTGCTAAAAACAACAGAATTGTCAATAATAGATTTATTTCGCAACGTTGTAGAACCAACACTCGTTCGGTTGCCACATATTTCATTTAATATAATAAGATTATTATTTCTACATATGTGTATTAGCATTTTCACAGTGGTATTAATTTTCTGAGCTAGTGTTACTCGTTTCTTAGGCAATTTATGCTTGTCGAGAATTTTCGCGGCATCATTGAACAAAATAAACATAATCGGCACTAAAACTGAAGTGTTTAAGAAGGAACTCATCTTTTTCAAATAATTATTAATGTTATGAGTTCTTGCATTAAAATCTCCCATTAGATCATATTTATTCAAAGTACACATTGTAATAATTTATTATCCAAACATATCAAATTTCGTCTTTAGCATATAAATGAAGCTGTTAATTTTGTATTTTATTTAAAACATATGCAAATATCTAAAATAATGATTCCACTAAAAATAAGCTATTTTAAGGCATAAAGGAGATGCATAGTGGGTCTAGTATACTGATATAAAGATAAACTCTAAAAGCAAGACAATATAAACGCTCTTACATTTTTTTGAACATTGTTATGTATGCTTAATGTCTATAGTTTGTTTTTTTCTCCATGATTATATGTTATATATACTTGTATATTGGTCTTGACCTTTTCCAAAATCAAGTTCATGTTGTACCTGACCAGTGACATCTGTTTTGTAAACAAATAATGCATATTATATGCTAATATTTTCTCTATGAGTGTGGTTTAAATATTAGGATCGTTATCAATCAAGGTAAACATGTTTATTTGGGTCTGGGTCTTGGACACCGGAATTCCCCCACGAAATACCCTGGTATACCTGATGTTTACCACATTCCTCATTATTATTTTAGTTATAGACCTTGTCTTAGAATGTATTAGAAAGGAAAATTCCATTAAGTGACAGACTATTTTTAGAAATTGGTAATTGGGACCTAGGTGAAGTGAGGGCATTATAATCTTGTTTACTTAAGAAATTACTTATTCTTGCGATACCATCAGAAGCAGAATCATTTGTATTGTTGTGTTCAGATTTTTTTTTACTTGTGTGGAATTATGTGTTCAAATTATTATTCTCTGGATTTACAAAGTGCTCAATAACATTCTTGGACAGACACGTTAATTTGGAATTCAGACTAGAACATCTGGGACTATGCTAGTGTGATTAATTGGAAGACTGTTAGCACATCATCACACTTCAGGCCACTGGAACATTAGTAAATTCAAAACTACAGTCACATTAACACTGGAATTTCATTAGAACTTTATTCATTAGGGTTGGTGATATAAATTTGTTGACTATTTGGCGATTTAATTCCCAATACTGTAAGTTATTTGTAAATTTTCACTTTGTACTCTAGGGAAATAAACTGTTTGTTGAATTTTACAAAACTTGTTGGTTTTCGCTCTTTTCTATTACTTAGTTTAAGACCATAGAGACGTAATATATGGCGTACATCTTAAATGGAATCAACATACAGAAGAAAGTATTCTATCGATGATCGCAAAACAAATAAAAGGAGACAGTTCCAAACACTGGATTTAGTAGATTGGTAACCAGTCAGAATTAGGACAGTGACAATCCTGAATTTGAAAAAGGGGACAGTATGCTACAAAGGATAGCAAATAAAGTAAAGGAATGTCAGCTTCCTAAACTGGGTGTTATAGTCTGGTAACCGTATGTGGCCGGTGTAAATTAGGGGATTGCGCCTTTAGAAACATATCCCTTAGTAAAACGTCTTTTCGTATTGATCTGATCCGAGGCTTTCCTCACAAACACTATACCTGGTGCATCAGCAACAACCTGGAAACATTGGTGTCCTCTGCACACACACACACACACACACACAGAGGTTACTAATCTCACATTTCATATGTGCTTATTTTCTTCAATCGTTCAGAAAAACGAAACCAATAAACTTTTAAAAAGAAATTCCATGAAAGCGTAAGCAAGATAACGTAAATCTTATTTCTATTCAGCAACACTGAGAATAATTCAAAACAGCTTTACGATCCTTCATCGTGAATAATAGCATCATCTTTATATTGGCTGTAAGGCATTATGTTACATTGTATTAATGGAGAAAGATAGCATAAAATTTGACAAACCGTATGCCTCGCAAGGGCTTGAAAAACTGGGCAAGACAACCCTTCTAGTCTCCACTGCCATGTACTGACTCCATCAGCTCTGCGATAGAGTACTGCTTATTTCTCCTCTTTTAGCATTTATTTCATGTTTAACATGTAGTCATACATAGCATTTTGGTTCTGACAGGCAATTCTATTTTTTCGGCAACAGTAACTATTTCTGTTAAAATCACGCACTATCCTTAAACTAACCTCTGATCTATTTTTTTCAATTACTACGTCGTCAGATTTATTATCAATGGCATTTGAATTCTTGTGTCCTCGGGGTTCAAATTATCAACATTATATAGAAATCATCCTGATATTTCTTCCAGATTGTCGTTATTACATGGGATCATCGTGCGATACTAGTGAAGGAGAATGGGATGTAGATGCAGAACCATACCAAAATGTTCCCCAAATATATTTTCCAAATCCTATAAAAATAATAGGGAAAAAAAAACTTAAACGGGATTTTAACCGAGTTCGCTCGGATAGTCATGTGAAAATATTAAAAATATACCTACAGTTCTACCGCTTGCGTCACAGAACCTACTCTTCTACAAAATAATCTGTTGTGTCCTACATAACTCATCTACCCACTTTACACTGTTGACTGAATTAAACTTTTCATTTGGTCATTTTCATTCCAAAGGTCACATAAAGTGTAAGTGATAATAACTGTTTGAAATAATTACAACTCATATTATTCAAGGACACACACACACACACACACACATATACATATATATATACGTGTTGGTGTTGTTTATTTTATAATTTATCAAAAAACCTGGACAACACCATGGCATCAACATATGATCCACGTATTAGCAATAGAACTACGTATTTAAAAACAACAATGGAAACATTAGCGGAGAAACAGATGAAAAATGGATTACATGCACGTTTTCTTGAAAATTGTCTGGAAGACAATATTGTACCAAAGGGATTACGTTTAAAACTAAAGATTCATATTGGGAATGACACAGCATCAAAGAAATTTCAAGAATCTATTGACTCCCTATTGGAAAAATTATCGTTGGAAATATGTGATAGACTAAAAGAAGAACATCAGAGGAGAGTGATCAAGATAGGCAAAGAATTAGAAGAACATAGAGGTGAACTAAAAACTTTGATAAAAGGCAATACTGACATTTTTGTTGAAGAACTGTTTAAGAAAACGGAATCTAAAAAAGACAAAATATTGCCAAGTCAACTTAAAAAGTTACAGAATTTACAGAGAGAGAAAAACAACTTTCCAGAACAACGAGAAAAATCATCATCCAAAATTACTAGTGAGAAATCAAAAAGATATAATCAACAACCTAATGAATCAGCAAGGGAAACTAACTTCATCAATGTCAAAAATAAACGTGCAAGAACTAAGAATCTTACACGAAGTAAACAACAACCAAGAAATGAAATGGGACAAGCATCACCATCAAGAACAACCTATCAACCAAATCACACAGAACAAAATAATAAACCCGTTCAAAATAATTCGATGAATGATCAAGCAAAAAACTTAATAGCCCCAGGCACACAAAAGGCAACCTATGCAGATGCAGTCAAAAATGGGGCGAAGAAAATTACAAAGGAATCCAACACAACCGTAATAACAGCAATGAAAAGACTAATGGAAACCCTAAAGGATCTGTTACAGACAGCACAAACAGAAGAAAGAATAGAAGATTTATCAGAATACAGAATAAGAACAGATGGTGGAAAGAAAAGAAAAGACAAAAGGAAATCAAAAGAGGAAAAGAAACTGTATTAAACCTTTCTAAGCGAATTCTAACCGATAGTGATGACATTCTTCTAGGTAAGGGGTTATCATCCTGTTCGAAAACCAAAGTGCACGACAATATTAAATTATCAGAAGCATTTTTTAAATACACAAGATCATTAAAATTAAAAGAATTTTTCTCACAATCATGCACATATTCATAAAATGAAAGTAGTTTTCATCTACATAATAAGCCCTTTTTCAATAAAAAAGAATCATCATTCACACCTTCTGGTGGACGAGATATTTATCTCGATTTTTATATTGAAGCAACTAAACAAGAAATTTTAAATAACAATCCTAAAAGAAAATATTTTACAAACATATCTAAAGAAGAATTAAATTCATTGCGTACTTTAGCACAAGACGAAAGTATTATTATTTAAAAAGCTGATAAGTCTAGCACCATAGTAATAATGAATAAGGAGGATTATATTAAAGAAGTAGAAAGACAATTAAATGATGAAGTATATTATGCAAAACTTTCATATAATCCTTCTGAAGAAATTAAAGCAAAAATAAGCAAATGTATTAATGAAATCTCTATACAGAATTGTTCCATATATGATGAACTAGATATTTTCCCAAATAAAATACGCACACCTCAGTTTTATATTTTACCCAAAATACATAAAACGGTTGATAAGTCACTACCTTTAGGATATCCAGGTAGACCCATTATTTCTACATGTAGCTCAATTACAAATAACATATCGCAATATATTGATCATATTTTACAACCACTGATGAAATCATTACCTTCATATGTTAAAGATACTTTTGATTTCATTACCAAATTAAAATCTTTACCAAAACTAACTGAAAATTCATTCCTGGTTACATTTGATGTGGTTTCACTTTACACGAATATACTACACAATGATGGTATCGAAGCGTGTAAATATTTTCTTGAACAAAACGAATATACATGTAAACTATCAAAAGAACATGTTTGTAACTTGTTAAAACTTGTACTTGAAAATAACTTTTTTCAATTTGGTAATACAAACTATCTCCAAAAGTTGGGAACAGCAATGGGTAGTCCTATGGCACCTTCTTATGCATCTTTATTTATGGGGAAATTAGAAAATGACTTTCTAGATAAAAGACTCTTAAAACCAGATGTATGGTTAAGATTTTTAGACGACATTTTTATGATTTGGAATTATCCATTAGAAGACCTTTATGATTTTATAGACTGTTTAAACAAATTACATCCAACAATAAAATTTACATTCAATGTGTCTAAAACTAAAGTATCATTTTTGGACGTAGAAGTCATGAAAAATGAAAATAATGACATCGCCACAATGGTTCATGTTAAAAACACGAATATTCATCAATATGTTGAATATTCTTCATGTCATCCTAAATCATGTAAAAACGGGATACCATACAGTCAAGCAAAAAGATATAGAAGAATTATTTCAGATGACACTGTTTTTAAATCGTCCTTGACAGAGTTAGGTCAGCATTTTTTAAATAGAAATTACCCTATTGACATCATTAATACTGCTTTCCAAAAAGTATCTTCTCTTACGCAACTTGAATCGTTAGAATGTAAAATCAAAAATAGAAATGAAGGTATTATTTCTTTTGTTATTGAATATAATCCAAGTTTGCCTAATATTGGTAAGATTATCAATAAATATTGGGATTTATTAAAATTATCATGTAGAGCAAGTGTTAAATTGCTACACGAAAGCAAACCCACACTTGCTTATAAAAGGCCTAAAAATCTTAAAAGATTTCCTAATTAATTCTAAATTAGAAAAAACATTATATAAAAAGGGATCATCAACTAAATGTAATAGACCTAGATGTTCGCACTGTTCTTTTATTAATGAAAATACTTCTTTCAATAGTAATAATACGAAAGAAACTTTTAATATGCGTTGTGACACTAATTGTGCAACATCAAATGTTATTTATTTGATCACATGCAAAAAGTGTAGCATCCAATATATTGGACAAACCAGTCAACAAATATCTAAACGTATGAACTAACATAGATCAGATATAAAAAATTACATCGATCAATCATTTTCTTCTCATGTTGCCGCACATTTTAACAAGAGTTCCCATACTTTGCAAGATTTCTCCTTTCAACCTATTGTTATAGTTGATTCTGAAATGGAACGTCTGTTAAAGGAAACCTATTGGATTCACCGTCTTAATACGGTGTATCCAAAAGGTCTAAATTCCAAAACCTTATACGACATTCATTATTCAAAAAAAATTTTTTTTGAATTATGTCCCCTGTTTAAAATTAGTTAATAATATTTTGATATTATTTGATATTATTTTAATTTACTTAATAACTTATTTAGTGAAAGTAAAATTAATATCATAAGAATAGGTTTAATAATTCTCTAAAAATGAAAGGCCATTTCAAAATTAAGTCTCATTATAATATGATTAATTATTTATAAATACTTCTTTATTTTATGCTAATAAGTATCATGCACACCATAATGTTTTAATATTTTTTTATTATATAATTTGAGTTCTGATGCACCATTAAACATGCCTTATAATTTTAATTTTTTTATTTTTTATCAAATGTGCTTATGCATAATAAAAATTTAAATAAAACTGTTTGTCTCTATTTATCCATAAAAGTTTATATATATATATATATATATATATAATCTCATGCATGAGTGTCTGTGCTTAGCTAAAAGATGTTGGTAGTTCCCAATGAGAATCTTTTGGTAGAGGTTTTGCAAGTTAGGTCGCATTATCTACCATTCCTAGTGATGTCACGAAATCGTTACAAAGGACGATAATGAGTATTGCATGCTGTCTAAAATTTAGTAATTAAATAAGTTCCTTGTTCGTAGCGCTGGGTTAGCATACTTTTTGTATCATTGTATTAATAAACTGAAATTCATTTATTTTGTCACAGTTTAAGTAAAAAATAATGTCAAATATTTGCTAATCACAGATTATATATTAGCTACGTTTATCTAAAATACTGAGTGAAACCTATTTAGAGCATAAATCATCTCATTCTTGCTTTTAATAATCGACAGTAAAGAGGATACAATAATTAATGTTGAATTAACAATAATTTTACCATAACTCCTTACCAAACTCCTCAGAATTTGCTTGTCCAGGCCACGAGTGACGTTAGAACACCAAATAACTTGTAACCACTGTGTCCCGTTTCGCAGTTTTCTAAAAGTATTTCAACTTTTCTTAAGGGAGCTGGTTTATACCTTTTTTTTTTTACTTGAAAAAATGCTATGATCACTGGTGCATGCGTAAAGTTTCTGCAGTTGGGAACCCGTTTTACCGAGAGTTCTCTGGCCATGGATGCGACCACGACCATCCTATTTATAGTTCAAATTCTGTCTGTATCGACACAGTACAGGTGAGCCTTGTGAGGGGCTAGTAGATATGACTGTGAGGTTTTGGTTGTGGGGGTTTGGTGCCTCCAATATTTATTTAAATTATTGTAGAAGTCCCACCCAGGCTCGATTTTGGTTGGAAGTTGATTTAGTGACAGTTAGATATACAGCTCCGAGCCCCCAGTCAGCAATGCCGACGGTTAAATGAATAAAGATACAAAAAGGGTGAAGTTCAATAATGACAATTTAATAACAGTTAAAAGATCAATAGTTCAAATTTCCCAAATACAATTCTTCCGCTCGACCCTTTTCTAGCCTATCGCATCATTTGATTCGTAGTGTGAGAGATTTCCACCTGTCCTTGTGTACTACTCATCTGTGTATTCTTCTCTATCTCCTAATTCCCTCTCATCCTCCTTGACTCCCTCCAAGTTCCTTCTCCTCCTCCTCCTCTATTTCCTCCTCCAGACCACTTTCCTCCTCCTCCCCTTCTATCCCTCTTTCTATGTCGACTACACTTCGTCGACTCCGACTGCACTGTCAGTCTCACTTCCGTCTCCCTCTTAGAGATTCGGGACTACTAACTTGCACCGGAAGTTCTGTCCCCGAAAGCTTCCTGTGAAAACACAAGGATGGTACAATATTTTCCTCAGCGCTCACATCTCACACTACACACAGCCTATCATCAGATAAGGCTATTAAATTTCACCGGTCACGCATTCATTCACACCGAAATACGCATACATTCTTCTATGGTAAAACACTACATAATAACACAACATGATGGAAGCATGGTATTAATTACTCTTATACATACAACAATAAATTGCTTCACATCAGTACATCCTCATAATTCCATTACACCAACCAATAAACAACAATCAGACGCATATCTTTACATCACAACTCATACCAAATATACAATTTTCAAATATCCATGCTCTGATATATTCACACATCTATCGTAACTAATCGTACATAAATCAATCATTTTCCTAAACTCCAATTCAAACATGCGTAAACTCTAACATAACGCATTACTAAAGGTACTGGTTACTATGAAGTAACCTACCAGCGAATTACAATATTAATTCTGACGGACTAGCAATCTACATAATTCTCTACGTAAACTCAAATTCATGTCTCAAATACGCTTATACATGAAACACTACAAGGTAATTCTACATACTAAAACAATCCCAGTAATTAAGTATACATGCTACAAATACTTACAATTATGACGCCGTAATGTTTTGCAAAAATCTAGCAAATAGCCCACTGACCTTGTCGAAGCTTTTCCTTGTCTTACAATTCTGGTCCTAAGATTCCCGCCAAATTACGAGTGGCTTCTCTCGGAGTATCCTTTCGCTAAACCCGCTAGATCTACTTCTCATAATCTGCCCAGGTATACTGATAAATTTACTGCACGTTTAAGCTAAAATTTCGATCTAAGGTTTACTCCCACCCTCTATCTTAATTCCAATTGGATGTCGCTGTTGACGGTCCCAATCAAACTTACTGACAATGTCTTCTCGCTTGTCTGTCTACGTGGCGGGTGAAAACACGCCCCGTCCACCGTGCGGGCTTCCCTTTGATCCCTGGACCCATGGTTTAACGTCTGGGTGTGTGGACGACAAGCCCTTTGACTGGCGGCTATTCTATGATCTGGGTGGCTGGCGACTTGCATACTCAATTAACACTATTTTCGGCTATGTTTACACATCAAACGCGGTCATAATATATCCAACTTTTATACATTTCCTGATACCTGGACTGCGAAACGTGACACCCCACCCCCCACGCTTGAGAATAAAATCGGGATTTTATTCTCCCATAATTGCTCCAAATGCAAATGTGCATTACTACGCGCAACAACAGAACAAAATACTAACGACGCTACACGCTGACTACGGACACGAATGCACGCACAACATACGGTTATTTACTGCGCGATCTATGTCATTTCAGCGCTTCGGCTCATGAAATCAGCGCCTACATTCTCGGTTCCTTTCACGTATCTTATGCGCATCTGATACTGTTGTAAGAACAGCGACCAACGCAATCAAGCGTCCATTGGACAATTTCGCCTGTGGGAGATAGGCGAGGGGTTGGTGGTCGGTCTCCAATATGAACTTCCGCCCGTATAAGTACCGCTCGAACCGTGATATTCCGAACACGATTCCGAGGCATTCCCTCTCCGATACGGAGTAGTTCTTCTCGGCAGCAGACAGCTTCCGGCTGCCGTACGCGACTGGGAAAAGAGTCCCCTCGTGCTCTTGCAGTAGTACTGCTCCTAAGCCGGTGTCACACGCGTCAGTGCGCAGCACGAAGTCTTTGGACAGATCCGGTAGACGGACAACAGCGTCGGATGTCAGCCTATCCTTCAGCGTTAGGAAAGCTTGCTCACACGCATAAGTCCAAATAACTTTACTCGGGGCCCGTTTCCTGGTCATGTCAGACAACGGTCCCGCAATTGCACTGAAATTGGCCACATACCTCCGGTAATACCCGGCCAATCCCAGGAATGACCTCACCTCAGTT
>JAECUM010094176.1:0-24187 GCA_016617855.1 Megalonaias nervosa | reverse complement strand
TATATATATATATATATATATATATATATATATATATATATAATAGGTTATACCTATTGTATTACCTCATTTACTTTTTGTATTTTTTCGATGTAACTCCGGCTTGCGTAGTATAATGCAAATATTTTCTATTCTTGTATGTGGCTTAACTGGAGATCTATATTAGCAATAAAGTTGCATTTTTATTACGAAACATTTATTACCATAGGATTCTTATAGGACACCAGTAGGTTCACTTCTGAACCTGTTTATTGCTTTGTAATGTTGCGCCCATAATGTAATTTGAATAGCTTACCGTATATAACGTCATTACGTGTTATCGTACATGCCCGTGTCATTCTTAGTACACGGTGTTAGATTTATTTTCAGCTGATCAGAGCTGACCATGGTAATCAGAACTGACCGTGGCAGCTGTGGAGCTGACCTTGGTGGTCAGGGATGACGGGGTACCACCTGTAGACCTGACAATAGAATCTGACAATGACGGCTGTGGTGCTGGCTAAAGCGGCTGTGGAGCTGACGATGGAGCTGACGACGGAGCTGGGTTGAACGGCGGCCGTGCAGCTGATTGAACAGTGTGTTGCTGGTTGAGTAGTAGCGAATCGGGCGTTGCTGACCGATTGGTGGGCACTGATTGCTTGATTGACCAAGGAATTGAATGGTAGTCGGTGACTACCTGTAATGCTGACTGCTTGACTGCGCAGTGTGACTGGTAGCCAAGTATGCTAATGACGGGGTGTTTTGTGTAACTCCATACATGTAATCTTTTAGCCGTGGGCTAATTTTGGGGTTTGTTATACCCAGTGTTTTGGGACTGTGAAGATATTTTGTATGATATCTGTCCCATCGTTTCATCATTTTAGAGTAACGTACCTCATTTTTCACTATTTTTGTGAATACATTTAACTATTTGAGTAAAGTACATCATTTTCACTATCTGAGAATACATCATTTTACTATATGAGTAAAGTACACCATTTCTACTATTTGAGTAAAACGCATCATTCTTTTCGTCGTGTGAATTACTGTGAATCATTAACCTTTGTCCTTGTACTGTATAAGGTCATTTACTTGTATTCACATTTATGTTACATTATTAGATTCATGCGGATTGTGTTAATTTGTACAATATTTGGATCTTATACACGCACGTATTAATGATAATTCTTTTTTCATTTGAGTCATTTATCAATAAACAATGTATTTGTATCACCATCAAAAGTGTTTTGTTATAAATCCGAAATCCAACCCGCTTATCTTTTTAGAATGGATGACTCAACTAAGTCTTTATTTAACATTTTGCTTCTTCTTCATATGTTATTCCTGATGGCGCTCTTGTTGTACTGGAGAGATTTCATATCATTCGGTAAGACTGCAGCAATGGGATGGTCAAGGCGAACGATACCTTGGTTGACTACTCTTTTACCGAAGAACATTTATACAATAACACCCATATATGGGACAAAACAGTTCGCAGTAATTTGACTACTGATGACTCTTACTGGTCATTCAGTATGGTTCACGGATTTAATGGTCTACTGCCCTATTTAAGCAATTGTCCCTGACTTTGCAAGGAAATATGAGATTCTTGTTTTCTACAGCTGCAGGAAATGATGTTCAGGCAGATGGAACTTTTGGAAAATAGACATGCAGTGCACAAAGTCTCGTGTAATTGTGATTGGCAGTGCATGCTAAGTCGATATAGCATGCCGCATATCCCTTTCTATATACTTATACTCTTCGTCATTTGAGTCAGGTCTCCGAACAAACGTAGCCTTGTTTATTGATTTTGTCCTTTTACAGTTTTATAGAAATATAGTGTTAGGAGGAAATTATACGAAGTCTAGAAACATTACCTCTATGACTTTAGCCACCATAAGAGAGGCTGTGCTGAAATTTTAAAATTTAATGGCATCTTATATTTTATTCAAAATGTGTCTTGGTGTAATTCCCTAGGAAAATTATACCAAAGGAAAAAACAAAAATTCTTGCAGAGATGCATTTTATCTGTCGTTTCATGTTTTAGGTATCAGATCATTTTATAAAGTATTTATAATATCTTGAGCGAAAACCATTAATGTAATCCTCATTTGTTCTGGTTGGTACCCACGTGATTTGGGTAGGGGAGGTTCTAGAGTAGGTAATCGTCATGGAAGATGAGGATAATAATGGGAAGACTACTAATTTTTCACAGCAGAACTCGTTTTTTATTGCATGTTTTAGTAGTGGTAGTAGTAGTAGTTATTGCTGTTCAGAGTATCATAGGAGTATAAGCAACAGCTAAAGAGTACTTGTATTGATGGTAATGATGCTGGTGATGGTTGTTTTTGTATATTATTATTAACAAAAAGAAATAAAGTTAAACATTACCCCAAAAATCAATTCCAACCATTTGGATACATATATCAAATACACGCATCCCAGGTAAGTCATATCGAGATTTTATCCTTTTATTCTTTCCTTCTTATACTATTAATATAACGGTTTCAAAATTCATATAAACTCTATGATTCCTACTTAATAGCATTCTTAACTCAACCCCCCCCCTCCAAATTTTGCGCAGTTTAAAAAATCAAACATGTACATGTAACCACTTCGGGTCATTATCCTGGCTCCGGAACAAGCCAGACCATACATTGTTTCTACTTTGCAACAATCTTATTCACCGGTTTAACTCATAAAGTGTGAAGACACAAATCTGGGTACGCGACTGATCTAAATTACTTGGTCACATATTTAGGAAAATGCACCTAAATAATAGACACAAATGTAGTTTAAACTTTCCTGGCGGATGATGAATAGTGTTTAACTTGCTTATTTCACCCTTAATTTGAATCGTTATTCTACTTAATATGCATTGGGCTAAATACAAATTTTGTTCATATATTCCACAAGTGAATCCCATTTCGTTAACTCGCTGCCGGTGACCTTTGATGTCTTTTCCCGAATAGATGATATAATGATATGTCCTGTTCCAATAGCTTCTCCAAAGAAAATCTATTTCTGTACTTACAGCTACGCACAAAGCTGTGTTTCGTTATGGTCTTCCAAAGTACTCGGTTATAACATTATTTACATAAAGATCTCCCTTTTTTTTCCAAACATGTTGTAGATTATTTATGATTATTTTAATCATATAATGTTATCTGCAGAAATCTGTGTGAGACATGTTTGCCTGAATGATGTTTTGGTTATCGCTATAATCGTTTCTTCCAAACTAAATCTCTAGCTTTGATTGAAAAACATTCATTTTTGATCTAAAATAAGCAATGTTAAAGACACTAAGCATGGTTTGATAAACTAATTTGTGTTCATCTGAAATAAGCATGGTTAGACACAGACTGGTCTGTGATCATCTAAAATAAGCATGGTTAAATACACATTGGTTTGTGTCTATCTAAAATAAGCATGGTTAAACACACACTGATTTGTGTATACCTAAAAAAAGATCATCTAACATATGCATGGTTAAATACACACTGATTTGTGTTCATCTAAAGTAAGCATGGTTAGACACACACTGATTTGTGTTCATCTAAAGTAAGCATGGTTAGACACACACTAATTTATACTTCATTTTACTGTTACTCGATAACACAAAATTAATACAAAACGAGTAACGAAATGAATATAAAAATAGTTCTTTTCTATATTGGAATTTGCTAAACAATTAAATAATTTTCATCACAAAGGAAGATATGAAAAGCATCTGAAACGATAAAGATTAAAGATTTTATGAAACTATTCATGGATTCATAATGATCGTAGTGGTAAATTGTTAGTGAAAATGTGACACTGCTTACCTGTCTATTTGACCCTTTGTTTTTGGTTTACTTCCGATTCCTTTTACATATGGGGCATTAAGTCAGACTATAAGGCTCTTCTTCTTTTTCTACCTTATTGATATCGTGTTCACACACTCCATTACAAATACCTTACAAACATATACAAGGTTGAACAGATTATGGTTGTTTTGTGACTGTCAAGACTAAGTATCCCTTGCAATGCTTCTCGTAGTGTAAATTATGTGATTATGTCGTTCTATTTACCTTATTTGTACTAATTTCACATCACCTACCTCTACCCATTACTAAATCCCAGTGTATAAATCATACACACTGGTCTGAGAGGATGAACTCACAGGAAAGGAAAAAAAGCATGTAAAATTCTTTAATAATATATGAGACTCATTCACATTAAAGGGTGGAACTGAACAATAATTAATTATAGATTTAAACGTTTTATATACCTGTATCCCGTCAGACCTGGTATGCAGATATACGCCATCAGTGGACGAGATGAAGGAGTAGGACAGGAGCAGGAAGAAGAAGATCCCGAAAAGGATCGACGCCAGCACCGAGCCTGTTTCACGCCGTTGTTGATGGGGAAGGAGTCTGAGGAGGATCCATCACACAGGACTGTTCCTTTCATATCGGCGTGGAAGGAGATTATCATGCTGCGGAGTTGTGGGGGCAGCCGATCTTCCTGAGAAGTTCAAATAGACCCTTCCTGCTGACCAGGTCGAAGGCCTTGGTGAGGTCGATGAACATCACGTAGAGTGGCAGACCTTGCTCTCTGCCCTTCTCTTGGAGTTGTCGGAGGGAGAAGATCATGTCTGTTGTCGACCTGCCTGCTCTGAAGCCGCACTGGGATTCCGGGTACACACGGTCCGCCAGCAGCTGCAGCCTGTTGAGGAGTATGGGGGCGTACACTTTGCCAACGATGCTCAGGAGCGAGATCCCTCTGTAATTGTTACAGTCACTACGGTCGCCCTTGTTTTTGTAGAGGGTCACAATGGTGGCGTCGCGCATGTCTTGGGGTACTGCTCCTTCGGACCAGCAGAGGCAGAGTAGCTCATGCAGCGGCTGAAGCAATGTTGGTTTCCCACGTTTGATGGCTTCAGGCGGAATGCTGTTGCTACCTGGTGCTTTGTTGTTTGGGAGGAGGTCGATGGCTTTGCGGAGCTCTTCTAAGGTGGGCACTTTGTCGAGCGCCTCCATAGTGGGTAATTCCTGTATGCTGCTAAGGGCCGCATCAGTGACTAACGTTTCTCGCGAGTACAGCTCCGAATAGTGCTCCACCCATCTGGCCATCTGTTGCTCACTGTCTGTGATCTTCTCTCCCTTTCACTGTAGGGCCTAGGGCCTTCTTGATGCCACTGTACATGCCTTGGATGTTTCCAGACTGGGCACTGCGCTGGATTCCTTCACACAGTTGCTGCCAGTACTCGTTCGCGCACTGTCTAGCGATGCTTAGGGTGGTGCTTCGGGCACTTCTGAGGGCAGCAAGCGTCCATTCATTGAGGCATTTTTTGTATGCTATGATGGCTTCTCATTTGTCCTCGATTACTGGTTCCATCCTTGAAAGGTGTGCGTTGAACCAGTCCTGGCTGCGCCGTTCCTTCTTGCCAAGCCTGTGCACGACTGTGCTGTAGATGGTATCCTTCATGGCGTTCCACTTGGCTGTGGCATCGTGCTCTGGCAGGTCCTGGAGAGCCTGGTCCAGGGAAGACACATACTCCTCCACCTTGGAGGGGACCGACATCTGCGCAGTGTTGACGCAAGGGCAACCTTTTGGTTTGGAGCGGTGTAGCGTGTGTGGTGGTAGGCGCACCCTGCTGCTCACGAGGGCGTGGTCGGAGTCGCAGTCTGCACTGTGGTAGCTTCTGGTGGAGACGACACTGTTCAGGGAAGAGCGCCTGGTGATGACCAAGTCGAGCTGGTGTCAGCGATGAGACCTGGGGTGTTTCCATGACACTTTGTGTTGTGCCTTACACTTGAAGAAGGTGTTTGTAACGCACAGGTCAATGTAGGTGTACAGCTTTAGGAGTCTCTGACCGTTTTCGTTGGTCTTTCCAGTGCCATGATGTCCGAGGCAGGTAGGCAATGACTCATGGTCCGCACCTACTCTAGCATCACAGTCGCCGAGGAGGAATAGTGGCTCGTCTTTAGAGCATCCTTTGATATGTTCGTCCAGATGCCCATAGAACTGATCCTTTGTGTCTTCTGAAGACGTGAGGGTGGGGGCGTAGACATTGAAAATGTTGACAGGACCTGCAGCAGGGGCAAGGCGGATAGAGAAGAGACACTCAGTGCCACCTGAGGGAGGCTCAACCGAGGCCAGGAGGGTGTTTTTAATGGCGAAGCCAACTGCTTGCTGGCGGGGCTCCTCAGGTTCTCGACCCTTCCATAAGAAGGTGTAGTTTTCCTCTCTGAGGGAGCCGTTGGAGGCGAACCTGGTTCCCTGGAGGGCAGCTCTGCTGACATTTAGTCTGGTGAGCTCTCTGTCGATGGTGTCCTGGTGTCGTCCACCTCCTTGAAGTCGTCAGGGATGCCTGTGCACATGGTGCGCACGTTCCAGACTGTTCAACCTGGCACGACTGCGCTCGAAGACCAAAGTCAGATCGGTGTTCATCATGGAGATGCTCTTTGCTGACGACGCGGCTCCTGTGACCCATACTGAGGATGCCCTCCAGAGACCGGGAGACCGTTTCGCTGATGCCTAAAAGCAGTTCGGGCTCACCTCAGCCTGAAAAAGACAATCGTCAGCGCGCAAGATGCCACCACTGCCCCATTCATCAAAATCGACGGTATCACCCTGGAAGTAGTCAACAACTTTACTTACCTGGGGTCAACCATCAGCAACACTCTCTCGCTCTATGTTGAGCTGGACAGAAAGCTTGGAAAGGAAAACACCATCACGGCCCGGCTAACGAAGAGGGTGTGGGAAAACAACGCGCTAACAGAGCACACCAAGGTCGAAGTCTACCACGCCTGCGTTCTCAGCACCCTCCTATATGGAAGTGAGACCTGGAGCACCTACATGAGGCAAGAGCGCCGGCTCAACTCCTTCCATATACGGTGCCTAAAACGCATCCTGAAAATCAGCTATCAAGACCGCGTCCCACACAGCGAGATCCTGCAGCGTGCAAGTATCCTCAGCATGTACTCCCTGCTGAGCAAACGCCGCCTTTGATGGCTGCGACACGTCCGACGCATGGAGGATGGGAGGCTGCCAAAGGACACCCTATATGGACAGCTGGCCACTGGCACCAGAAGAGTCGGCCGCCCTCACTCCGTTTTAAGGATGTGTGCAAGAGGGACATTTCACCCGACAGCTGGGAAGTGCAGGCCGAGGACCGAGGAACCTGGAGACTGGCGGTCCGCAAGGGGATAGCAGTCGCTGATGTGGGGAGAGGCCAGCTGGCAGCAGAGATACGTGCGAGAAAGAAGCGTGCGGCAGCAACCGCAGAAACTCAGACTTCCCACTACGTCTGCACGAACTGCAATGGGGACTGTCACTCGCGCATCGGCCTGCACAGCCACAGCAGACGATGCCAAAACCCCGGAGACAGGCGACACTCCAAGAGCGCTACTCGCATGTTCTTCCGAGACTGAGCCGCCAATAATGATGACACATGTATCACTCCTGTTATCGGATGGACACTCCATATCAATGCCAAGTAATGATTAGACGAAATATTGCAAACACACGAGCAGCCTTTTTATTTTTCTCTGGGAAGGAAACACTTGAGGATGATAAGAATTTTAATAGAATCTATGAAGTAAGAATGGATAAGTCTTCTAAATAGTAATAAGGATGATCCTTTTCAGTCTTGTGCAACTTCAGTTGTAACAAGTATGATCATTCCATGTTTTGAAAAGTTTGAATAGTAATGAACATGATCACTTGCAAACCTGTGAAGCTTCATTATTAATAAGCATGATCGCTCCTAGTCTTCTGCAGCTTCAGTTGTAGCAAGCATGCTCACTCCCAGATTTTCACAGCTTCAATAGTAATAAGTATGATAACTCGGTCTTGTACAGCTTTAATAGTAACAAGCATGATCGATTCCAGTATTGTGCAGTTTCAATTGTAACAAGCATTGTGACTTCCAGTTTTGTGCAGTTTCAATAGTAACAAGCATGATTACTTCCAGTTTTGTGCAGTTTCAATAGTAATAAGCATGATGATTTCCAGTCTTGTTAAGTTTCAGTAGTAATAAACATGATGACTTCCAGTCTTGTGCAGTTTCAATAGTAATAAGTATGATGACTTCCAGTCTTACGCAGTTTCAATAGTAATAAGCATGATGACTTCCAGTCTTGTGCAGTTTCAATAGTAATAAGCATGATGACTTCCAGTCTTGTGCAGTTTCAATACTGTACACTGGATCAAAGTCTGTTGATAAAGGTATGGAATTGTTCTTTATTACAACTTTCTCTTTCACACACTCATTGCTAAACGTTGAAGGATACTTAAATTGAAAGATTGGGGCATCACTATTACCACAATTTTGAGCCATTTCTTCGCCGTCAGAGTACCATCACCCACCCACCTGTACTGAATTGTGCATTTCCAATAGCCCTTAACACATGCATACTAATTATGTTTGATGTAATATTTGCATAAAAGTTAGATTGCAAAATCAACAAAATCAACATCCACAGCCCAAGCAATGAAAATGTTTAATTATTTTTCGTAAATGATTCTTAAAATATTTCAAATGATAACGTAATAATCACGAGAGTCACTTTGCTGATACGAAAGGAATGCGAGTAGTGCCAGTTTAAATGGTAGACAACATGCATACATTTTCACACGTTCGTTTAAATTGCTTCCTTATTTCAAACGTATAGTGGGATACATAAAGAGTTTCTTTTTGAGGATTTGATCAGTGTGCGCGTACACACACACACACACACACACACACACACACACACACACACACATATATATATATATATATATATATATATATATAGAGAGAGAGAGAGAGAGAGAGAGAGAGAGAGAGAGAGAAAAAATTTTAACTTTTACCTGTGGGCTTAACGCTAGACGGGTTTACGAATATTATAGTGATATATACATTCATTACGTAGGGTAACGTATTCCAATAAATCTCAAATCATATTTAGAATTAATATACATATTTCAATGCGCTTTACGCTCTTGTCAGATTAAAGGCATATAAATTACATTTCTTTGCTTTGCGAGCTCCATTATGCGTATGTTTTAAGAGGCATACAAATATACAGTTAAAATGATGTACAAGACTTAAGGATCTCAAACCGATAGATCTGGCGTTATATAAGTACCTAAAACATATATTGCACATGACTCGCAAAGAAAATAAATCATGCACAGAGCTTTGAAAGAAAGTAAAGAAGACACAAGCGATCCCAATTAGAAACGCCGAGCAAAAAATCAGGGTATGTAACAGCTAGTGAAGCTGGGACGTTTGTAGGCCTCGATATTTTGGGACCTCTTGCAACGGGTTAGGCAGGAAACGCGTACATTCCTGTGACTGGTAAACATTTCACCAAGTTGATTGAGCCGGTAACGTTTTCGCATACTGAGATCACCACGCTTGCAAAAAGCATTGCTTGAAAGCCATATTTGTATATTTGGAGTGCCGACAGCTTAGATATGCTGTATTCAGAAAACTTTGTGTCATGTCATCAAGCCAAACTCAGGTATTGTGTTCGACATTGTTTGTTTCGCTCGGTCTTCAGGCTAACTTATGCGAATTGTTTTTGACCCCTGTCGTGTTATAATACCTGCGTGACTCTTCGATGAACAGACAATAAAATCTCATTCCTGTTCAAGAAATTCCGACCCGATTTGGGGCTTGAATGTCTTTATTCAAGACTAAGAATATAATTGATTTTTTATTTATTTCTCATTTCTGTACAAACTGATATCTTTAGGTATGGAGTGTGGTGCAAATGATTTCGACTTCTCTCTGCATCATAGGCAAGATGAAGTGAATGTCACGTGAGCAACCACACAGATGCAGAGTAGGTGCATCCCAAACGTCTTTTTCGCATGAGTGAATTATCTTGCGCATGCAAAGAAAAGAAAGAAACACTGTTTAGATCACCTCTGAACGTCTCTTCCTAATTTCTCTCATAATAAATGCTAAATGCTTGAGATGGATACAAAATCTTCTCTTGTAAAGGTCGGTGTGTGCCTTAAAAACCGTTAACATTATTTATTTCCAATGTATTATTATTATTATTAGTAGTAGTAGTAATAGTATTGGTGGTAATACTAGTAACAGTAGTGGCAGTAGTAGTTGTAATAGTAGTAGTAGTAGTAGTAGTAGTAGTATGGTTGGGGAACGCTCCAATCAAGTATGCAGTCTAATTTAATAACTTGGTATACTTTTACATGAAATGGATATGTCGTTACTATTTCCATTGTATTATGTATCCTACGTAAATAGCTGTGACGGTAAACTAAACTTCAAGCAATCAATAAAATCAACAACATCTGGCGTTTACAATATTCTTGCGTCACAAGAGTTTTTATTGCTTTTAACAGTAGAATCACTCCTAACAGAAGGATCAGTTGTACACACTCGCAAACCAGAGCAATCTTCCCAACCTGTCACGCACTAAAACCGTGATTAGCAAACAGATTTCAAGGTTATCATCATTATTTAAAATAAAATCCATTAAACGTTTATACAACGAGAAAGTTCAGTTGGTTGCCTATATATTTAGCAGTTTTACCGTTCTTATTGATATTTTCTATAGGTATGACCATGTCCTCTATATCTCCAACAAATACCCCCGCAGGAATGCGATTACTGACACAAGGTTGGAACAGCTTTAACAAGAATGAAACAAGCCAATAGATTTCATAATCTATAAATGCACTATATTTAAATTTAAGCGACACAGTTATAACCGACTTGGTAACTTGTTTACTAATTAGATAATGGCGGGTAGATACTAATTTCAATGAAGGCATTGATGCTTAACTTAAATTAGATTATATTTTAAAACATAGTTTGCATGATTCCTCCATAACGTACTTAAATATTGTATGTGTCAGTCGCAGTTATTTGCATGAATTTATATATAGGCGGTTTATTCCAAGAAACCATCCACCAATAATCAAAACCATACCAGTTTGAAATAACGTAACTTTGCATAAACACGTGGAATATATGATTCGATAAGGCATATGAAACCTCTCACAGCAACAAAATGTAGTCCTTTCTTTAATGTTGACATTTATTTCTGTACATAACTGGAAAACGAAACTTACAGGAAGACGTGAAATTTCGTATTTTCACCATTTTGAGTTAATGTGTGTGCTGTTTGCTTATATTCTTCTTGAGTCAAAGCAATGGAGAAATTGACCTGTAGATTCCGAAAATGCTAAGGCTAGTTTACACTTGTCTAATTTCGCACTGTGTCTTGTCAGTTTGTCTCAGATATGTATTTCATTATTCACAAGAGTGATCCCTGCGAATAGAGTGCATCGATCGATCGATCGATCGATCGAGAGATATGATTTAATTATTTTAAGATTATTTAATTTATTCAGTTTCGTCCTTCCAAATTCTTCTACCGCTGCAAAAATCATAACTTTAAACTATTATTGTAAGCACTGTCATGCGTAACAATTGTCTTGTCAGTTTAATAGACATTTATCAAGGTACTTTATGCTTTTGACAAAGAAGGGGGATATAGAATTACTTTGCTTTGCTTCGCGATGTAAATAATGCATACTTCGTTTTAAAAACATACAAATATACTGTCTGAGGAATGTATATGGCTTGGGATAAAAAAGGGACAGACTTGGCGTAAGTAACTAAGCGTAAATAGCTTGTATAAGACTCACAAGGAAAGTAAAGGATTGTCAAAACTTTGAGACAAAACGAGGAAGAAACAAATGATCGATTCAACATTATAGAGCATCGTTGGTAGGTGATTGGTAGTATAATTGAATTTATGAACTACAACTACTATAAATTATTGTATCATTCCAAGGTGGATCACCTACCCAAACTACATTAAAAGACAATAGTGTGGTAAATATATGATACATCGTTGCAAGTTGTGTATCTGACTTGCATGGACTTCGACAAGCAATGATGTATGATAATAGAGGTTTTGCATTTTTATTACTGATCCAGATCAAATGACTATGCTATGACTTTGCCCTCACATCACACGCACACGCATTCGAATCCGCTTTTATAATCCGCGGGAGTCTCCAATAGGTATCTATGCAAAAAGCAAGAGGATAGTCGTGTGACGTAGAAGACTTAAACCTAGATCGGTAAAGAACAAAATCGCTATTACAATACCACTGCTACTTCGTCCACGCTAACGACCACAAGGAACGCAAGGTACACGGCCACAAAGACCACAAGGACCACGTCCCCTGTCCACGGTCCAGAGTCCACGCCCACGTCCACTGACCACTGTCCACATTCACAACTGTTATACGTATCTCTGAGATTGTCCGTCGATGTGACAAGTGCAGGCGCGCGTGCAGCGCAGATACGACGATGGTACGGCATGAGTACATACACGTACAGCGTGGTAAACAAAACAGTCACTAATATTGTAACTGTATTACAGACACAACCTATGTACCCTGGTTTGTGATCGTCTAAAATAAGGATATTTAAATACACACTGGTTTGTGTTCATCTAAACTAAGCATGATTAAACACACACTATTATACTTCATTTTACCGTTACTCGATAATACAAAAATAAAACAAGGACAAACCAAATGAATATAAAAATCATTCTTTTCTATAATGTAATTTGTTACACGTTTAAATATTTCTCATCACAAAGGAAGATACAAAAAAGCCTTTGAAATGATACAGATGATAGAATTTATGAAACTATTTACGGATTCACATTTACCCTAGTGGTAAATTGTTAGTGAAAATGAGGTACTGCTCACCTGTTTATTGGACCGTTTTTTTTTTTTTTTTTTTTTGGTTGCTTAAGACACCTCCAATTCCTTTTACATATAGGGCATTAAGTCAGACCATATGGCCCTTCTTTTTCTACCTTATTGATATCGTGTTCAGGCACTCCAGTTCAAACAGCTTTCGAGCATTTACAAGGTTGAACAGATACGTTTGTTTCATAACTATCAAGACTAAGCACCCATTCTTCTGAATCTCATAGTGTAACTTCTGTAATTATATACTTCTTTTTACTTCATTTGCATTAATTTCATATCACTTACCCTATATCCCTTACTAAATCGTAATATATAAAACACGCACACTTGACCTATACGTGTAATGGTCTGAGAGGATGAACACACAGAAAAGTTGTTATGTTGTTATAGGGTTTAACGCCATTTTTCAGCACAAGATAGGCTATACATGGCGGCCAGCATTAATGGTGGAGGAAGAACCCTGGAAAACCCCGGGAAGAACCACCGACCCACGAGAAGCTACTGGCAGGCTTTCTCACGTACCCACGTTAGCCGAGCCTGGACTCGAACTCACGCAGACAGAGGTGAGATGGCAGTGATCCGTAACGATCAGCGCTTTAGACCACTCGGCCACTCGGGGCCCCTCTCAGAAAAGAATAAAGATTGTAAAAGCTTGTAAACCATGTGGTAAATAATATATGAGATCGATTCCATATGAAAAGGTGGAACTGAATAATAATTAAGTTTACAATTAAACGATTTGTATATCTGTATCACTCCTGTTATGGTTTGGACACCTCATATCAATGTCAAGCAATGATCAGACTTAGTATTGCAAACAAATGAGCATTCTGTTTGTCTTTTCTGAGAAGGAAAAGCTTGAGGATGATAAGAATTTTAATGGAATCTATTAAATAAGAATGAAAATGTCTTCTAAATAGTAATAAGCATAATCACTCCCAGTCTTGAACAGCTTCAGTAATAACAAGCATGATGACTCCCAGTCTTGAACAGCTTCAGTAATAACAAGCATGATCACTTCCAGCCTTGTGCAGCTTCAGTTATAACAAGAATGATTACTCTCAGTCCTATGCAGCTTCTATAGTACTAAGTATGACCACTGCCAAACTCTTGTGCAGTTTCAATTGTAACAAGCATGATCAGTTCCTGTCTTGAACAGCTTCAATAGTAATAAACATGATAACTTAAAGTCCTGTGCAGCTTTAATAGTAATAAATGTTATCACTCTCAGTCATGCAATAAGCATGATTGCTTTCAGTCTTGTACAGCTTCAATTGCAACAAGCAAGATCACTCCCTGTCTTATACAACTTCAATAGTAATAAGCGTGATCATTTCCAGTCTTCTGCAGCTTCAATTGTAACAATCATGACATTCCCAGTTATGCACAGTTCAACAGTAATATGCATGATCACTCCCAATTGTGTACAGCTTCAATAGTAATAAGCATGATCGCTTCCAGTCTTGAACGGTTTCAATTGTAACAAGTATAATCACTCCCTGTCTTGAACAGTTATAATAGTAATCAGCATGATCATACCCAGTCTTATGCAGCCTCAATTGTAACAATCATTATCACTCCCAGACTTGTGCAGCTTCAATAATGATAAACATGATCACTTCCAGTCTTGTGCAGATTCACTTGTAACAAGCATGACCACTTCTAGTCTTGTGTGGCTTCAGCTGTGACAAGCATGATCACTTCAAGTCTTATGCAACTTCAACAGTAACAAACGGAAATCCGACACGTGGATGAACTCACTGCGGGTCACTTTTGGGTTGTAGGTTGTTTTTTTTTTATTGTCACTAAAATCATTAATTTTAATCTAAGTATAGCGCAAGATGCTTATTGACGGTGAATATGACGTGTACATTTACATATCCATGTGCTTTTCTGCAGAGGATTCTAAGATGTGTCGAACAGGCCACAAATATGGAAAGAGATGCAACTTATTTGTACATTTACTTATATGCATATTAGTGGTGGTTTAGTGACAATTCTCTATATTTGTGATACATATTTATTTATATTGTTCTGTGTGTGACATTTGTACACTGAGAAAATTAGTTTTTATCGTTGGGCAATGTAATCATTTTACAACGACATGAAATGCTTTAGAAAATAGAATAACAAGGAGGTCGCTTAATATGGCTGGTGGTTTATATAATAAAGAAAGTCTTTTTTTTTTTGTACATTATACCTTAAACACATCACAAGGATACCAGCAAAGTGGTTAGAAATTTAAACTCAAGACTCATTCATTAATAAAGTATAGAAAACCGATTAACCAATTGTAGCAGAAAAATATATAGACGTACTACATGTAAAAACAGAGCAGAGAATATGAAAATATTGCGGATTGTTCATTTTGGGGATCATCATAAAATTTGTGTCATTAATATTATTACCAAACTACAAAGAGAATTGGGGGCCCCGAGTGGCCGAGTGGTCTAAAGCGCTGACCGTTACGGATCACTGCCATCTCACCTCTGTCTGCGTGAGTTCGAGTCCAGGCTCGGCTAACGTGGGTACGTGAGAAAGCCCGCCCGTAGCTTCTCGTGGGTCGGTGGTTCTTCCCGGGATTTTCCAGGGTTCTTCCTCCACCATTAATACTGGCCGCCATGTATAGCCTATCTTGTGCTGAAAAATGGCGTTAAACCCTATAACAACAACAACAACAACAATGAGAATTGTGTTATTGTCTTAATCATAAAATCCTGCTTATCCCCAATACAGGCCTCTCGACCTTTTCTTAAGGAACTATTGTCAAAGTTGTATAGAACTGACAAAAATCTATTTTATTTCCAAACAGTATGTGCAGAGAAACAACTCATGTTCAATTTCTTCAAATGTTATACAAAATCAACTTCTCCTTGCCACTAAATGGATTATTCATACGTGCCTGTGACATTTCTTTTTCACTACATACAGACTCCATATTGCGGAACACTGCATCAAAGTGTGTTGACAAAGATGTGTAGAATTTTTCTTTATTACAAGTTATAATTTCACACACTCCCTGTTAAATATTGAAAGAATTGGACATAATGTTGAGCCATTTCTTCACAGAGTACCATCACCTGCATACCAATGATGTTTCATGCAATATTTACATAAAGATTAAATCACAGAATCAAACTACGTCTGCCAAGCGATGAAAATGTTTAATTAGTTTCGTAAATGGTTGTTAAAATGTTTCATATGATAACGTAATAATCACGAGAGTCACTTTACGATATGAAAGAAATGCGACTACTGACAGCTTTAAATGGTAGACAACATGCATAATTTTCACAAGTTCTTTCAATTGCTTCCTTTCTTCAACGTATAGTGGGAGGTTTAAAGAGTTTCTTTTTGAGGATTTGATTAGTGTGCGCGTATATACATATATGTTTTAAAAGGCATACA
The DNA here is from genome assembly GCA_016617855.1 of Megalonaias nervosa. NCBI lineage: Eukaryota > Metazoa > Mollusca > Bivalvia > Unionida > Unionidae > Megalonaias > Megalonaias nervosa. The sequence goes on along the minus strand of JAECUM010094176.1, from coordinate 8,053 downwards.
AATATACAGTTAAAAGGATGTACAAGACTTTAGGATCGCAAACCGATAGATCCGGCTTTATATAAGTACCTAAAACAAATATTGTATTTGACTCGCAAAGAAAATAAAGCATGCACAGAGCTTTGAAAGAAAGTAAAGAAGATACAAGCGATCCCAATTAGAAACGCCGAACAAAACCTAAGGGCATAACAGCTGGTGATGCTGGAAGGTTTGTAGGCCTCGATATTTTGGGACCTCTTGCAACGGGTTAGGAAGGAAACGCGTACATTCTTGTGATTGGTAATCATTTCTCCATGTTGACTGAGCCGGTTATTTTTTGCTTATACTGAAAACGACTGCAAACGCTTGAAAATTATATTTGTAGATTTGGCGTGCTGACAGTTTAGAAACAGGTTTACCGTTCTTCTTACTACAAAAAGTCGTAACATTAGCCGAATGTCGTAGGCTCTCTCCTGTGTAACGATTATATTGCCAGCTTTAATACTCATTTATCAAGATACTTTACGTTTTTGACAAAGAAAGGGACTATATAATTACATTTCCTTCCTTCGCGAGGTGAATATTGCATACTTGTTTTTAAAAACATACAAATTTACTGCTTAAGGAATGTATAAGTTTTTGGAATTAAAAAACGACAGAATTGGCATAAGTAACTACGGAATGTTGTATTTGATTCACAAGGAAGAGTTAATCAAGCACAAAACGTTTAGACAAACTGAGAGAGAAACAATGGATCGATTTGACATTATAGAACATCATTGGTAGGTGATTTGTAATAGAATTGAAGTTATGGACTTAAATTGATGCTATTGCCAAGAATGTGAAAATCATTATTTCGACTCAATGTAAATGGTTGTCTTCGTTGTATCCTGGGCGAAGAAACGTACATTGGAAGAATTGGAAAAGGTAAAATACTATTAAAAAACCAATATAAATAAAAGTCAGATAATACAATATGGGGTTCTTAGGAAAGAAAGACGAAATTACAATCCTACGGATAATGCCGAACAACAGAATATGTGTATAGGAAATAAAAGTTAGTTCTTTTTTGTGAATAGTACAGGTTCAGTTCAATAGAAAAAAAACCAAGGAAATCTTGCACATCATTTTAACTAACTTTGCAGAAAGCTTCTGCTGATAAACATTAGGGTGTGGATATAATTAATATTTATTTTTAAATATTAAGTGTCTTACTTTCCTAATGTATCCATCCAACAGATCACCGGAGAGAATGTGGTTAAACGTAAGTCCTCCCTGCAAACAAAATGATTGAATGAACGAGATAGTGAAATACTACTACTACTGCTACTACTACTACCACTACTATAAAGTTTAGCATCATTTCAAGATGGAACAAGTGCCCAGATTACATTAAAATCCATTAGGAAGGTAAATATAGGTTATATTGTTACAAGTCATTTATCTAATTTACACGGACTTCAACAAGGAAAGTAGTATGATAGTAGAGGTTTCGTATTCAATTTCCAAATCCAGGTCAATTGCTTTGATCTTACATTGCACGTGCACACACTTGAAAATGCGATTATATTGCGCATGCATCTGCCATAGGTGCCTATGGAAAATGCAAGAGTACAGTCGTGCGATGTAGAAGACTTAAACCTAGATCCATAAACAATTAAATCGTCATTATCATCCTACTACTCTGTTCACGGTCCAAGACAACATGGACGACAAGATTTACGACCACAAAGTCCACGTACACTGACTATTGTCCACAGCTCAGTGTCCATTTTCGCTTCCACTGACAACTATCCACGGTCCATTGTCCACGTTCACTATTGTTATACACATCTCTGAGACTGTCCGTCGATGTGACAAGTACAACGCCGGTGAATAGCAGATACGGCGTCACTACATACACATACAGCATTATTGTTTGCACGGTAAATAAAACAGCCACAACTATTGGAACTGTATTACAGACACAACCTGTGCACCTGATTGTAGCGCTCAGTTATCAAAGTTAGGTAATATGCTTGCAGACCGATCGATATTTACATACAGACAGAGTGAAGCTCTCTGTTATCTTTTTGTAGAGGAATGCTGGCTTTTGTATAAGGATTACTAAATCCTGGTTTGTGCTGCCACTCAATTCTCAAAGGGAAAGTAGCGATTTCTTGACTTAACCAGGAAATGTAATATTCTGATTTGTCTATTATTATTTTCAAAGAGGATGTGTTTTGTACATTTCTTTCTTCATACAAGAGTTAAGCCCGTTTTATAATTGTCAATGTGAAAACTACTCAAATTATTTTTGTCGAAAGTGCTGTTAATAATTGAGAGATCTAGAATTATTATTCCGAGAGCATGTATGCTGATCATTACACGGAAGTAGGTTTGGATATGTATATACGATACCAAGGAACAGTAATTTAAAATGGCGTTGCTTTCACATTTAATTGACAGTGAAGAGATGTTTTTCCACTAGCCTGTTAACTTCAAACCTGAGTTCTTTCACTTACTCGCACAGTGTTATCTGTTTTCTAATCAGTCACTCTGTTATACGTCTGATCAGAATATTGCGGTCTTTAATCGCATTCGCGGAAAATAACTTTTCTGCATTAACTGAGGAAACGTCGAAGCTTGGTCAAGTAGTACATTTGACGACGGAAAGTGGCGTTCAATTACAAGATTCCAAGATGGCCGCTATCGCTTAACTAGCTTGAAGCAGCTGTTCCGGATTTTTGTGCCGTTTTTCATGATATATGTACTTGTTGTCTGTCTTCGTCTACGTTATTGTGTTCATCATGCATTGGCTGTTCTGTTCGGATGTGTTTCTCCATCTTCTTGTTTTGGAAACGAGAACAATTAGACTTTTTCTCAGCTGTCTTGCTCCACTGCTACAACTTCCTTTGTTGTTGAACAAACCACCATCACGTGATACTCGCCAGTCCACCCGTTTATGCATTGATGGACCCTCATTAATTGCTTTAAATGACCACTCCTTGGCTCTCCACACTACATTGTGCACTAGACTAAACGAACTGGGACTACATTCATCATTACTTAAATGTAAACGGAAGCGGAAAAAAGAAACGTTGTTTCAAAGAAGGCTGGCGTAGAACTGGAAGAAGAATTCCAGTTACCTCCCTTTCGCCCTTTCCGGCACAGCAGTTTAAAAACTCGGCCGTTAATTTAGATAACCTAATTCAAATCCCTATTAAATCGTCAACCTTTGTGTCAGCTATCCAAGAGATACCACTGCGTATCGAATTATTCAATGCCAGTCCGTAGGACCACCGGAAAAGCGCACAGAAATAGTTAATTTTATCAACGACGTGTTTTTCCTGACAGAAACATGGCTAAAAGCCTCAGGCGATGAGCCAAAGTGCGCGGATCTAACACCCCCCGGTTACTCCATCAAGTCGTTCCCCCGCCACTCTCACGGAGGTGGAACTGCTGTCATCGCAAAGAACTCCGTGATCAACTGTCTTAACCACGCTACAACCTTCAATTTCTACCACACAACTAGTCCAAACCACACTCACACTGGGACGAAGGTCAGTCCATTTTTTTGCCTCTAACGCCCTCCTCCTAGCAGAAAAAAAAAAACAAGCTGACTTAATCTCTCTTTTTGGAGCAGTTTGCGAATCTCCTGGAATATGGAAATTCGATAGGTGGCAACCTGATTATTCTTGGAGATTTCAACTTTCACTTTGACTGTCCTGGAAACCCATACACATCAAAACTTCTAGATTTCATTCATGTTTTCAACCTCAAACAGTCAGTCAGCCAAACCACCCATAAATATGGTCACATTTTAGACAGGATTCTTCATAAACCTGATGATAATATCCTACAGCCCTCCCTGGTGTCCCACGAACTTGCATCAGATCACCTCTGCATTATATGCCATCTTGACGTATCAGTCCCTAACCCTCCAACTTTATTTGCTGCTAAGGGAAACCTCCGTATGATAAATAGAACCCAACTAATGCATGACATCGAAGCAAACCTAACAACTTTGTTACCTTCTACAGCAGAACAACTTGATAACTGCCTGCGTTCATTGCTTGACAAACATGCCGCAGCAACCAAGTGCAACTTATCGATTCAAAAGTGTTCTCCGTGGTATAGCAGTGTTAGGGACCAGCTTCACACTGCTGAAAAAGACTGCTTTAAAGCTGAGAGGCTTTGCCTTTCCACCAGACTCACTATTCATAAGCAAATCTATGAAGCCGCGAAGAAGAATTCACAAACATAGTCCATGTAGCGAAATCAGCCCTCTACGGTACTGTAATGTGTTATGTTAGAGTGTTATGCAATTTAATTCTTTAATTTTACAGTTCATTGATAGAATTGACTGATTGCATGTAACCCTAATATTCAGTGTGTCATATTTTTCTTATGATATATGAATTGATTTCCTGTGTAGGATGATATTGTTGTCGTGAGTTAATGACAATTGTATATTTATATATGATTTCGCAATGATTAAATGATCTTGCAGGTTATTGGTTATTGTAGCTAGATTTAGTGAATATTATGCCATAAGTAATTGAACATTTATCTTATTGGACAGAATTGACTAGTCAAATATAAATAAGACGTGTAGTAATGTATGCTGGTGCTTACGGCCGCATGTGTCTGTAGAGAACACGTGATAATTCCTAATCAGTTGCTATGCGGCGAGGGCAATGAACTTCAAGCTAACGTCATTTGTACAAATATAGCGTGTATCTTACCGAAATACAGGAATTTGTAAGGATCGTTATTTGTTATGATCACATTATGTCAGAATTTATGCAGTGTGAATCGCTAGTCTGAATACGAGCAAAGAGTGTTTATATATAAGATCACATTATGCCAGAATTTATGCAGTGTGAATCGCTAATCTGAATACGAACAATGAGAGTTATATATATACAGGGAAGTGTGTGAAAACATAATTAGCTCTCGTATTTAAGGAAGCAGCTTTATACCGAGGAAGGAAGAAAGAGAGAAGGAAGGAAAGAAGGGAAGTAAAAGGAAAACCCGATGAGTCAGAGGGAAATCCGTATCTAAGAGAGGTCGGAATAATCAGGGGTCAGAAAGAGGACCAAAGCGCACGCATTAGACGTGGAAACAAGACAAACGGAGACAGACGTCAGGTGATGCTGTCAAGCGTGGAATTGTACTCATTAATTCAGCACTCGTAATATGATGTAAATTGAACACTGCAACTAAATTCTATCAATGTAAATCTATTGGATTGGAAAGTGAAATTTGGGTTATGTATTAATTGAAAGTGAAAGTTTGGTTATGTATTAATTGATTACATTTATTTTAGTAAATCTGTTGGCTTGAAAGTGAAATTTTGGTTATGTACTAATTGATTAAATTTATTTTTATTGATTGGTAAAGGGGGCTCGTAGTTGTTTATTTCTTTCAATAGCCTTGCTCAGCTATCTGTTAACGTTCCATCTATCCGTCCACACTGGGTAATAACACCGTGGGAGGTCATTCCCTAGTTAACGAACGCCAAATCAATTAAGGAGGCTTTAATGTTTTAAAACCCCCCGTTACAAGTACTAAGATAACAGAAAGTTCCAGCTGCAAAGAGCTCTTGGAGATTACTAACAAACTAATGTCAAGGAACAAATGTACACCACTTCCAACTACCTTCTCTCCCGTCGACCTTCCGGACCTGTTTGCAAATTTCTTCCGTGACAAAGTAAAAATCATTAGAGATAAGTTTGACAACACAATTTCAATTGACTCATCGTCACGATACAGTTAGATACAAAATTTTAGCGGCAACTGTTAGCAGCATTTGAACCTGTCTCTATGGATTTAGTACGTACAATCGTGATGAAGATTGTACCAAATCATGTGAACTTGATCCGATTCCGACATCACTGCTGCTTGAGTGCTTAGATCCAATATTGCCTTCACTAACTGATGTTATTAATACCTCTCTCTCATCTGGGGAATTCCCATCATTTTTCAAAACTGCCATTGTAAAGCCTCTGCTGAAGAAACCAACACTTGACCATAATGATTTAAAGAACTACAGCCCAGTTTCTAATCTCCCATTCATGTCAAAAATCATAGAAAAGTTGTTCTATCCCAACTTGTATCTCATCTGAATTCAAACAGTCTTTTTAGCAATGTGCAGTCTGCATATCGCCCTTGCCACAGTACTGAAACTACTCTTCTGAAAGTAGTTAATGACCTTCTCTTTGCTTTGGATAGCGGGAAGATTACAGTCCTCGCCCTCCTTGACTTGTCTGCAGCATTTGACACAATAGACCATGATATATTACTTCAGCGTCTCCAACATGTATTTGGCATTCACGATACAGCCTTACTATAGTTCAAGTCCTACTTGGTCAACAGGACACAAATTGTGTCCGCAAATGGAAAACACTCCAGCCCAGTTGATCTATGTTGTGGTGTCCACAGGGGTCTGTTGTTGGACCCGTTCTCTTCATTCTATACACTCAGCCGCTCTCAAGTGTCATAGATCATCATCCAGTGTCTCATCAATTGTACGCTGATGACACCCAAATATACAAATCTAGCCACTCAACTGAAGTTGATGCTACCATCCAAGGTGTAGAGTGGTGCATTTCCGATGTGAAATCATGGTTGACATGTAACAAACTGCAGATGAATAATGATAAAACTGAAGCCATTCTGATTACAACACAACGACTTTCTCATTCAGATCCTTTACCTCAAATAATAAATATCAGCAACACCAACATTAAGGTCACACAGTCAGTACGAAACCTAGGTTTTACTCTCGACAGTACTCTCTCATTGCACCAACATGTCATGAACATATGCAAGGCTGCATATCGTGAGCTGAGACGCATCAGCTCCATTCGCAAATATCTTTCATTTGATGCCACTAAAAACTTGTGTGTTCCTTAGTACTTTCAAGACTGGACTATTGTAACTCAATTCTGTCTGGTTCGTCTCAATATCTACTCCAGAAACTTCAAAAAGTTCAAAATACAGCTGCTCGGATCATCCTTAAAGTACCACGATCAGAGCACACCTCCCCCTTTCTCTGTACACTGTACCTACACTGGCTAGCCATTCAATCCAGAATCAAACACAAAATTTGTTCTCTGTGCTACGTTTCACTGACGGGCTCCAGTCGAACATACCTATCCGACCTCACCCATGTGTACACAGCAGCAAGATACTTACGCTCCTCTTCTGACACTCGTATTCTCATTATTCCTACTATGAAAATGAGGTCATATGGACAATGTTCTTTTGCATACCAGGGCCCAGCAACGTGGAACGAATTGCCCACTGAACTTAGACACAAAGACACGGTGATCTCATTCAAGAGTGCTCTTAAAACTCACCTATTTCACTGCAAGAACAGACTTAAAGACCTAATAATGTTTTCTTGCCTTAAATATTTTCTGCATGTTTTCTGTTTACTAATTTCATGGTGTTTGTTTTTTTGTAATCATATCATTATATATGGGTTTTGTTTAGGTGTTGTCTAATGCTGTAAAGAGCTTAGAACTTCTAAGTCATTATTATTATTATTATTATTATTATTATTATTACAAGTACGAGGCATACATACCTCTTTGAGAATCTCTTTAGTGTGAAGTGATTCATGAGCATTTAAAACTGTCGTTTGGAACGGTAGGGGCTCATTGGGCTTTAAATTCAAACTTACGTCGCTAACGCTTACACGTGTCTGTCGATCGTAGTAACCACGCATGGAAAAGTTTCAAATCGGCAGCGCGTTTATAATCAAATTAGTCAGTGTTGAATCATTTGAACTACAATGGGCCGAGAACGACTGAATGCACATTTGAGATCTGTGTGAAGATGTATTTGTTACAGATCATTCAGATTCTCTGCCCCTTTATTGAGAAGAACCTCTTGTACTGTAACTCAAATTGCCATAAATAACAGCTTACCATACGTAGTACTGTTGTGTGTATATATATATATATATATATATATATATATATATATATATATATATATATATATATATATATATATATATATATATATATATATATAGAGAGAGAGAGAGAGAGAGAGAGAGAGAGAGTGAGAGAGAGAGACA
>JAECUM010094175.1:0-11050 GCA_016617855.1 Megalonaias nervosa | reverse complement strand
CAAATTCCGATGATGATGATGAAGTTTATACCGTTTAGGATGCAGGTCTTCTTCAAGACATTCAAATCCGGATGATGATGATGAAGTATATACCCTTTCGGATGCATGTCTTTTTCAAGACATTCAAATACCGATGATGATGAAGACTATACCGTTTAGGATGCAGGTCTTTTTTTAAGACATTCAAATACCGATCATGAAGAAGTCTATACGTTTAGAATGCAGGTCTTTCTTCAGACATTCAAATACCGATGATGATGATGAAGTTTATACCGTTTAGGATGCAGGTCTTTTTTAAGAAATTGTAATAGCGATGATGATGAAGTGTATACCGTTTAGGATGCAGGTCTTTTTTTAAGACATTCAAATACCGATGATGATGAAGAAGTCCATACCGTTTAGGATGCAGGTCTTTTTCAAGACATTCAAATACCGATGATGATGAAGTCTATACCGTTTAGGATGCAGCTCTTTTTTAAGACATTCAAATAAAGATGATGATGATGAAGTCTATACCGTTTAGAATGGAGGTCTTTTTTTAAGACATTCAAATACCGATGATGATGAAGAAGTCTATACCGTTTAGGATGCAGGTCTTTTTTAAGACATTCAAATACCGATGATGATGATGAAGTTTATACCGTTTAGGATGCAGATCTTTTTTAAGACATTCAAATACCGATGATGATGAAGTCTATACCGTATAGGATGCAGGTCTTTTTTAAGGCATTCAAAAACCGATGATGACGAAGAAGTATAAAACGTTGAGGATGCAGGTCTTTTTTAAGACATTCAAATTCCGATGATGATGAAGTCTATACCGCTCAGGATGCAGGTCTTTTTCAAGACATTCAAGTACCGATGATGATGAAGTCTATACCGTTTAGGATGCAGGTCTTTTTTAAGACATTCAAATACCGATGATGATGATGATGAAGTCTATACCGTTTAGGATGCAGGTCTTTTTTAAGACATTCAAATACCGATGATGATGAAGTCTATACCGTTTAGGATGCAGGACATTTTCAAGACATTCAAATACCGATGTTGATGAAGTCTATACCGTTTAGGATGCAGGTCATTTTTAAGACATTCAAATTCCGATTATGATGAAGAAGTGTATACCGTTTAGGATGCAGGTCTTTTTTAAGACATTCAAATACCGATGATGATGAAGAAGTCTATACCGTTTAGGATGTAGGTCTTTTTTTAAGAGATTCAAATACAGATGATGGTGAAATCTATACCGTTTAGGATGCAGGTCTTTTTTAAGACATTCAAATACCGATGATGATGATGAAGTTTATACCGATTAGGGTGCAGGTCTTTTTTAAGACATTCAAATAAAGATGATGATGATGAAGTCTATACCGTTTAGGATGCAGGTCTTTTTCAAGACATTCAAATACCGATGATGATGAAGTCTATACAGTTTAGGATGCAGGTCTTTTTTAAGACATTCAAATTCAGATGATGATGATGAAGTTTATACCGTTTAGGATGCAGGTCTTCTTCAAGACATTCAAATCCGGATGATGATGATGAAGTATATACTCTTTCCGATGCAGGTCTTTTTCAAGACATTCAAATACCGATGATGATGAAGTCTATACCGTTTAGGATGCAGGTCTTTTTTTAAGACATTCAAATACCGATCATGAAGAAGTCTATACGTTTAGGATGCAGGTCTTTCTTCAGACATTCAAATACCGATGATGATGATGAAGTTTATACCGTTTAGGATGCAGGTCTTTTTTAAGAAATTATAATAGCGATGATGATGATGAAGTCTGTACCGTTTTGGAAGCAGGTCTTTTTTAAGACATTCAAATACCGATGATGATGAACTCTATACCGTTTAGGATGCAGGTTTTTTGTTTAAGACAATCAATTACCGATGATGATGAGGAAGTCTATACCGTTTAGGATGCAGGTCTTTTCTAAGACATTCAAATACTGATGATCATGAAGAAGTCTATACCGTTCAGGATGCAGGTCTTTTTCAAGACATTCAAATACCGATGATGATGAAGAAGTCTATACCGTTTAGGATGTAGGTCTTTTTTTAAGACATTCAAATACCGATGATGATGAAGTCTATACCGTTTAGGAGGCAGGTTTTTTTAAATACATTCAAATACCGATGATGATGAAGAAGTCTATACCGTTTAGGATGCAGGTCTTTATCAAGACATTCAAATACCGATGATGATGAAGTCTATACCGTTTAGGATGCAGGTCTCTTTTAAGACATTCAAATAAAGATGATGATGATGAAGTGTATACCGTTTAGAATGGAGGTCTTTTTTTAAGACATTCAAATACCGATGATGATGATGAAGTTTATACCGTTTAGGATGCAGGTCTCTTTCAAGACATTGAAATACCGATGATGATGAAGTCTACACCGTTTAGGATGCAGGTCTTTTTTAAGACATTCAAATACCGATGATGATGATGATGATTATACCGTTTAGCATGCAGGTCTTTTATCAAGATATTCAAATACCGATGATGAAGATGTCTATACCGTTTAGGATGCAGGTCTTTTTTTAAGACATTCAAATACCGATGATGATGAAGTCTATACCGTTTAGGATGCAGATCTTTTTTAAGGCATTCAAATACCGATGATGATGAAGAAGTATATACCGTTTAGGATGCAGGTCTTTTTTAAGACATTCAAATTCCGATGTTGATGAAGTCTATACCGTTTAGGATGCAGGTCTTTTTCAAGACATTCAAATACCGATGATGATGAAGTCTATACCGTTTAGGATGCAGGTCTTTTTTAAGACATTCAAATACCGATGATGATGATGATGAAGTCTATACCGTTTAGGATGCAGGTCTTTTTTAAGACATTCAAATACCGATGATGATGAAGAAGTCTATACCGTTTAGAATGCAAGTCTTTTTCAAGAGATTCAAATACCGATGATGATGATGAAGTCTATACCGTTTAGGATGCAGGTCTTTTTTAAGACAGTCAAATAGCGATGATGATGAAGAAGTATATACCGTTTAGGATGCAGGTCTTTTTTAAGACATTCAAATAAAGATGATGATGAACTCTATACCGTTTAGGATGCAGGTTCTTTGTTTAAGACATTCAGATACCGATGATGATGAAGAAGTGGATACCGTTTAGGATGCAGGTCTTTTTTACGACATTCAAATACCGATGATGATGATGAAGTTTATACCGTTTAGGATGTAGGTCTTTTTTTAAGAGATTCAAATACCGATGATGATGAAATCTATACCGTTTAGGATGCAGGTCTTTTTTTAGACATTCAAATACCGATGATGATGATGAAGTTTATACCGTTTAGGATGCAGGACTTTTTTAAGACATTCAAATACCGATGATGATGAAGAAGTGTATACCGTTTAGGATGCAGGTCTTTTTCAAGACATTCTAATCCCGATGATGATGATGAAGTCAATACCGTTTAGGATGCATGTCTTTTTCAAGACATTCAAATACCGATGATGATGAAGTCTATACCGTTTAGGATGCAGGTCTTTTTTAAGACATTCAAATACCGATGATGATGAAGTCTATATCGTTTATGATGGAGATTTTTTTTTTAAAACATTCAAATACCGATGATGATGAAGAAGTCTATACCGTTTAGGATGCAGGTCTTTTTTAAGACATTCAAATACCGATGATGATGATCAAGTTTATACCGTTTAGGGTGCAGGTCTTTTTTAAGACGTTCAAATACCGATGATGATGAAGAAGTCTATACCGTTTATGATGCAGGTCTTTTTCAAGACATTCAAATCCGGATGATGATGATGAAGTATATACCCTTTACGATGCAGGCCTTTTTCAAGACATTCAAATAGCGATGATGATGAAGTCTATACCGTTTAGGATGCAGGTCTTTTTTAAGACATTCAAATACCGATGATAAAGAAGTCTATACCGTTTAGGATGCAGGTGTTTTTTCAGACATTCAAATACCGATGATGATGATGAAGTATATATCGTTTAGGATGCAGGTCTTTTTTAAGACATTGAAATAGCGATGATGATGATGAAGTCTATACCGTTTTGGAAGCAGGTCTTTGTTAAGACATTTAAATACCGATGATGATGAACTCTATACCGTTTAGGATGCAGGTTTTTTGTTTAAGACATTCAAATACCGATGATGATGAAGAAGTCTTTACCGTTTAGGTTGCAGGTCTTTTTGAAGACATTCAAATACTGATGATGATCAAGAAGTCTATACCGTTTAGGATGCAGGTCTTTTTCAAGACATTCAAATACCGATGATGATGAAGTAGTCTATACCTTTTAGGATGCAGGTCTTTTTTTAAGACATTCAAATACCGATGATGGTGATGAAGTCTATACCGTTTAGGATGCAGGTCTTTTTCAAGACATTCAAATACCGATGATGATGAAGTAGTCTATACCTTTTAGGATGCAGGTCTTTTTTTAAGACATTGAAATACCGATGATGATGAAGTCTATACCGTTTAGGATGCAGGTCTTTTTTTAAGACATTAAAATACCGATAATGATGAAGAAGTCCATACCGTTTAGGATGCAGGTCTTTTTCAAGACATTCAAATACCGATGATGATGAAGTCTATACCGTTTAGGATGCAGCTCTTTTTTAAGACATTCAAATAAAGATGATGATGATGAAGTCTATACCGTTTAGAATGAAGGTCTTTTTTTAAGACATTCAAATACCGATGATGATGAAGAAGTCTATACCGTTTAGGATGCAGGTCTTTTTTAAGAGATTCAAATACCGATGATGATGATGAAGTTTATACCGTTTAGGATGCAGATCTTTTTTAAGACATTCAAATACCGATGATGATGAAGTCTATACCGTATAGGATGCAGGTCTTTTTTAAGGCATTCAAAAACCGATGATGACGAAGAAGTATAAAACGTTTAGGATGCAGGTCTTTTTTAAGACATTCAAATTCCGATGATGATGAAGTCTATACCGCTCAGGATGCAGGTCTTTTTCAAGACATTCAAGTACCGATGATGATGAAGTCTATACCGTTTAGGATGCAGGTCTTTTTTAAGACATTCAAATACCGATGATGATGATGTGAAGTCTATACCGTTTAGGATGCAGGTCTTTTTTAAGACATTCAAATACCGATGATGATGAAGTCTATACCGTTTAGGATGCAGGACATTTTCAAGACATTCAAATACCGATGTTGATGAAGTCTATACCGTTTAGGATGCAGGTCATTTTTAAGACATTCAAATACCGATTATGATGGATAAGTGTATACCGTTTAGGATGCAGGTCTTTTTTAAGACATTCAAATACCGATGATGATGAAGAAGTCTATACCGTTTAGGATGTAGGTCTTTTTTTAAGAGATTCAAATACCGATGATGGTGAAATCTATACCGTTTAGGATGCAGGTCTTTTTTAAGACATTCAAATACCGATGATGATGATGAAGTTTATACCGATTAGGGTGCAGGTCTTTTTTAAGACATTCAAATAAAGATGATGATGATGAAGTCTATACCGTTTAGGATGCAGGTCTTTTTCAAGACATTCAAATACCGATGATGATGAAGTCTATACAGTTTCGGATGCAGGTCTTCTTTAAGACATTCAAATTCCGATTATGATGATGAAGTTTATACCGTTTAGGATGCAGGTCTTTTTCAAGACATTCAAATCCGGATGATGATGATGAAGTATATACCCTTTAGGATGCAGGTCTTTTTCAAGACATTCAAATACCGATGATGATGAAGTCTATACCGTTTAGGATGCAGGTCTTTTTTTAAGACATTCAAATACCGATCATGTAGAAGTCTATACGTTTAGGATGCAGGTCTTTTTTCAGACATTCAAATACCGATGATGATGATGAAGTTTATACCGTTTAGGATGCAGGTCTTTTTTAAGAAATTGTAATAGCGATGATGATGATGAAGTCTGTACCGTTTTGGAAGCAGGTCTTTTTTAAGACATTCAAATACCGATGATGATGAACTCTATACCGTTTAGGATGCAGGTTTTTTGTTTAAGACAATCAATTACCGATGATGATGAGGAAGTCTATACCGTTTAGGATGCAGGTCTTTTCTAAGACATTCAAATACTGATGATCATGAAGAAGTCTATACCGTTCAGGATGCAGGTCTTTTTCAAGACATTCAAATACCGATGATGATGAAGAAGTCTATACCGTTTAGGATGTAGGTCTTTTTTTAAGACATTCAAATACCGATGATGATGAAGTCTATACCGTTTAGGAGGCAGGTTTTTTTAAATACATTCAAATACCGATGATGATGAAGAAGTCTATACCGTTTAGGATGCAGGTCTTTATCAAGACATTCAAATACCGATGATGATGAAGTCTATACCGTTTAGGATGCAGGTCTTTTTTAAGACATTCAAATAAAGATGATGATGATGAAGTGTATACCGTTTAGAATGGAGGTCTTTTTTTAAGACATTGAAATACCGATGATGATGAACAAGTCTATACAGTTTAGGATGCAGGTCTTTTTTAAGACATTCAAATACCGATGATGATGATGAAGTTTATACCGTTTAGGATGCAGGTCTCTTTCAAGACATTGAAATACCGATGATGATGAAGTCTACACCGTTTAGGATGCAGGTCTTTTTTAAGACATTCAAATACCGATGATGATGTTGATGATTATACCGTTTAGCATGCAGGTCTTGTTTCAAGATATTCAAATACCGATGATGAAGATGTCTATACCGTTTAGGATGCAAATTTTTTTTTAAGACATTCAAATACCGATGATGATGAAGTCTATACCGTTTAGGATGCCGATCTTTTTTAAGACATTCAAATACCGATGATGATGAAGTCTATACCGTTTAGGATGCAGGTTTTTTTTAAGGCATTCAAATACCGATGATAATGAAGAAGTATATACCGTTTAGGATGCAGGTCTTTTTTAAGACATTCAAATTCCGATGTTGATGAAGTCTATACCGATCAGGATACAGGTCTTTTTCAAGACATTCAAATACCGATGATGATGAAGTCTATACCGTTTAGGATGCAGGTCTTTTCTAAGACATTCAAATACCGATGATGATGATGATGAAGTCTATACCGTTTAGGATGCAGGTCTTTTTTAAGACATTCAAATACCGATGATGATGATGAAGTCTATACCGTTTAGAATGGAAGTCTTTTTCAAGAGATTCAAATACCGATGATGATGATGAAGTCTATACCGTTTAGGATGCAGGTCTTTTTTAAGACATTCAAATAACGATGATGATGAAGAAGTATATACCGTTTAGGATGCAGGTCTTTTTTAAGACATTCAAATAAAGATGATGATGAACTCTATACCGTTTAGGATGCAGGGTTTTTGTTTAAGACATTCAGATACCGATGATGATGAAGAAGTGGATACCGTTTAGGATGAAGGTCTTTTTTAAGACATTCAAATACCGATGATGATGATGAAGTTTATACCGTTTTGGATGTAGGTCTTTTTTTAAGAGATTCAAATACCGATGATGATGAAATCTATACCGTTTAGGATGCAGGTCTTTTTTAAGACATTCAAATACCGATGATGATGATGAAGTTTATACCGTTTAGGATGCAGGTCTTTTTTTAAAACATTGAAATACCGATGATGATGAAATAGTCCATACCGTTTAGGATGCAGGTCTTTTTTAAGACATTCAAATACCGATGATCATGAAGTCTCTACCGTTTAGGATGCAGGTCTTTTTTCAGACATTCAAATACCGATGATGTTGATGAAGTCTAAGCCGTTTAGGATGCAGGTCTTTTTTAAGACATTCAAATACCGATGATGATGATGAAGTCTATACCGTTTAGGATGCAGATCTTTTTTAAGACATTCAAATATCGATGATGATGAAGAAATCTATACCGTTTAGAGTGAAGGTCTTTTTTAATACATTCAAATACCAATGATGATGAAGTAGTCTATACCGTTTAGGATGCAGTTCTTTTTTAAGATATTCAAATACCGATGATGATGATGAAGTTTATACCGTTTAGGATACAGGTCTTATTCAAGACATGTAAATACTGATGATGATGAAGAAGTCTATACCGTGTAGGATGCAATTCTTTTTCAAGACATTCAAACACCGATGATGATGATGAAGTCTATACCGTTTAGGATGCAGGTCTTTTTCAAGACATTCAAATACCAATGATGATGAAGAAGTCTATACTGTTTAGGATGCAGGTCTTTTCTTTAGGACATTCAAATACTGATGATGATGAAGTGTATACCGTTTAGGATGCAGGTCTTTTTTAAGACATTCAAATACCGATGATGATGATGAAGTCTATACCGTTAAGATGGAGGTCTTTTTCAAGACATTCAAATACCGATGATTATGAAGTCTATACCGGTTAGGATGCAGGTCTTTTTAAGACATTCAAATACCGATGATGATGATGAAGTCTATACCTTCAAGGATGCTGGACTTTTTTAAGACATTCAAATACCGATGATGATGTTGAAGTTTATACCGTTTAGGATGCAGGTCTTTTTTTAAGACATTCAAATACCGATGATGATGAAGAAGTCTATACCGTTTAGGATGCAGGTCTTTCTAAGACATTCAAATACCGATGATGATGAAGAAGTCTATACCGTTTAGGATGCAGGTCTTTTTTAAGAGATTCAAATACCGAAGATGATGAAGTCTATATCGTTTTGGATGCAGGTCTTTTTTAAGACATTCAAATACCGATGATGATGATGAAGTCTATACCGTGTAGGATGCAGGTATTTTTTTAAGACATTCAAATACCGATGATGATGAAGAAGTCTACACCGTTTAGGATGCAGGTCTTTTTCAAGACATTCAAATACCGATGATGATAAAGTCTATATCGTTTAGGATGCAGGTCTTTTTTAAGACATTCAAATAGAGATGATGATGATGAAGTCTATATCGTTTAGGATACAGGTCTTTTTTAAGACATTCAAATACCGATGATGATGATGAAGTCTATACCGTTTAGGATGCAGGTCTTTTTCAAGACATTCAAATACCGATGATGATGAAGTCTATACCGTTTAGGATGCAGGTCTTTTTGAAGACATTCAAATACTGATGATGATGATGAAGTCTATACCGTTTAGGATGCAGGTCTTTTTTAAGACATTCAAATACCGATGATGATGGACAAGTATATACCGTTTAGGATGCATTTCTTTTTCAAGACATTCAAACACCGATGATGATGAAGTCTATACCGTTTAGGACGCAGGTCTTTTTTAAGACATTCAAATACCGATGATGATGAAGTCTATACCGTTTTGGATGCAGGTCTTTTTAAGACATTCAAATACCGATGATGATGAAGTCAATAAAGTTTAGGATGCAGGTCTTTTTTAAGACAATCAAATACCGATGATGATGATGAGGTTTATACCGTTTAGGATGCAGGTCTTTTTTAAGACATTCAAATACCGATGATGATGATGATGAAGTCTTCACCATTTAGGATGCAGGTCTTTTTTAAGACATTCAAACACCGATGATGATGAAGCCTATACCCTTTAGGATGCAGGTCTTTTTAAGACATTCAAATACCGATGATGATGAAGTTAATACCGTTTAGGATGCAGGTCTTTTTTAAGACATTCAAATACCGATGATGATGATGAAGTTTATACCGTTTAGGATGCAGGTGTTTTTTTAGACATTCAAATACCAATGATGATGATGATGATGAAGTCTATACCGTTTAGAATGCAGGTCTTTTTTAAGACATTCAAATACAGATGATGATGAAGTCTATACCGTTTAGGATGGAGGTCTTTTTTAATACATTCAAATACCGATGATGATGAAGTCTAAACCGTTTAGGATGCAGGTCTTTTTTAAGACATTCAAATACCGATGATGATGAAGTCTATACCGTTTAGGACGGAGGTCTTTTTTA
The DNA here is from genome assembly GCA_016617855.1 of Megalonaias nervosa. Classification (NCBI taxonomy): domain Eukaryota; kingdom Metazoa; phylum Mollusca; class Bivalvia; order Unionida; family Unionidae; genus Megalonaias; species Megalonaias nervosa. The sequence continues at coordinate 1,093 of JAECUM010094175.1, read as the reverse complement.
ATACATTCAAATACCGATGATGATGAAGTCTATACCGTTTAGGATGCAGGTCTTTTTTAAGACATTCAAATACCGATGATGATGATGATGATGAAGTCTATACCGTTTAGGATGCAGGTCTTTTTTAAGACATTCAAGTAGTGATGATAATGGAGAAGTCTATACCGTTTAGGATGCAGGTCTTTTTCAAGACATTCAAATACCAATGATGATGAAGAGGTCTATACTGTTTAGGATGCAGGTCTTTTTTTTAGAACATTCAAATACTGATGATGATGAAGTCTATACCGTTTGGGATGCAGGTCTTTTTTAAGACATTCAAATACCGATGATGATGATGAAGTTCATACCGTTTAGGATGCAGGTTTTTTTTTTAAGACATTCAAATACCGATGATGATGATGAAGTCTATACCGTTTAGGATGCAGGTCTTTTTTAAGACATTCAAAAACCGATGATGATGAAGAAGTCTATACCGTTTAGGATGCAGGACTTTTTTAAGACATTCAAATACCGATGGTGATGATGAACTTTATACCGTTTAGGATGCAGGTCTTTTTCAAGACATTCAAATACCGATGATGATGAAGTCTATACCGTTTAGGATGCAGGTCTTTTTTAAGACATTCAAATATCGATGATGATGAAGAAGTCTATACCGTTTAAAATGCAGGTCTTTTTTACGACATTCAAACACCGATGATGATGATGATGAAGTCTATACCGTTTAGAATGCAGGTCTTTTTTAAGGCATTCAAAAACCGATGATGATGAAGTCTATACCGTTTAGGATGCAGGTCTTTTTTAAGACATTCAAATACCGATGATGAAGAAGTCTATACCGTTTAGGATGCAGGTCTTTTTAAGACATTCAAATACCGATGATGATGATGATGAAGTGTATACCGTTTATAATGCAGGTCTTTTTTAAGACATTGAAATAGCGATGATGATGGAGAAGTCTATACCGTTTAGGATGCAGGTCTTTTTCAAGCCATTCAAATACCAATGATGATCAAGAAGTCTATACTGTTTAGGATGCAGGTCTTTTCTTTAGGACATTCAAATACTGATGATGATGAAGTCTATACCG
>JAECUM010094174.1:0-34862 GCA_016617855.1 Megalonaias nervosa | reverse complement strand
CTTTTTTTTTTTTTTTCTTCAACTCCTATGATAAATCTGTTTCAACCGTCTGTCAATATTCCGTACGGTGCAGCACAGTGTTTTATTTACATCACAATCGACTAAAATGGCACTCGCTACAAATTTACAGGCGGCATACAGTCAGGCTCTCCTCGTTAGTGTACAACGATAAAATCAAGCTCAAAGAATAATGCAGTAACCATTTTCAAATCACATTTCTGTACATGACGTTAACGCTTCCTGATAGCTACAATGGAGGCAAACCATGACGAAATTTACGAACCATAACGATCTTCATTTACATACTAAAGTTAGTACATAATTTGATGGGTATATACTGTATGTATATGAATTGTAAACACCGATGAAAATTTGCAGTCGCTCGTGTCATCTCTTTACACGCGTAAATAAACCATAATAATGAAGCAAAAAGGTTATTTTATTAAAAATAAACCTATTATGTACAACCGTCTACGTATGAATAAAATAGATACATACTTTTAATCAAATGCATGAAATTATTACCCACCTCCCTAATGTCCTCTTTGCTTGTTCTTCCACCTTCAGGCTCTTCTGCCATGTTTAGGCTTGGGTTGTTACGCCATTTTGGGTACACAGTAATACTTGTACCTCAACACCGTTATTATCAGTTTGTGTGCTGAGCGCAACAAAATAGCTGCAGTCGCGGCAATTGTACATTATATCGCAGTCATCGTTTATAATGCTTGCAGTTTAATATGTCTTATAATAAAAAAAATGGACCTTGGACTATGTGTTTAATCTGAATAACTATACTGATAATCTAATCAATGTGCTAGTAAATAGGCGTCACACTGCACTCGGCTTGTGTCTTACCTCCATAGCTGTTTATACTGATAGTTAACACATAGAGATATCATTTACGTTTCTTGAGCAGGTACATACGGAAATATTTCAAAGTCAAAGTATTGTTACGAGTAGCGAACATATTCCTCCCCACGAGTGACTGTGACGATGTCACTTTCTTCTTTGATTCTCATTATGAAATATGTAATAAAAAAGGGTTATTTGAAAAACTCCTTTATTTAGAACGCCAAATCATCATCAGTAGTATAAAGTATCTATTTTCTATGCCACTTGGAGTCGACTTTGTCTGTTTCACGAAATTAGTCAAAAGAAGGGTGTTTTAGAAAGCCCTTTTCTTAACAGCTCTCGCACTCCTACAACTAACCTTTTAAAAAGATATGGGCTGATAATGTTCTCTTGCCCAATGCACAATTTGTTTCGTAGAACGACAAGATTTTTACATTTAGTGCAGTGATCGCTACCAAAAATGACTATTGCAGAATCTGGTCAGGCAACAAAACCGCTTCTCATTGTATATTTTTATAACCTCAGACAAAGATACTGGAAGAATTAGGTACATCAGCTCGTCGAAAGTTAGTCTGTGTGGTGGTCCAATTTAGAAATCAATAAATTTGAAAAACGACAAACCGTATTACATTAGGAAAATGATGATAACACATAGGCAGCAGAAGCCTCTGTAACATTTGTAAGCAAAGAGATATGCTTGTGAGGAAATAGGAGCGAAGTGCCTTCCCCAAGAACGCATGTAAGCAGCCGATCCGGGGTGATTTGAGCCGGTATCAAATGCTCGGCCCATGGATTACGAGTCCGACGCTCTACCAACTGATCTATCAAGTCTCCCTCATCAACATAAAAAAATCCTTCCCGAAATAGTTTATCTTTTGCTTAACTTTATATTGGACTTCACCTTAGGTTGTTGTTTAAACAAGAAAACCGTATGGACTGCAAGTACCATGTATTTATTTTTGTTTTTTTTTTCAATGTACACGACAATTTTTGCAAGCTTATTTAGCTGCTTTTATTCGCTTTATGAATTTCTTTGCAAATCTGGTAAGTAACTTTTGTTGGGAACACGTTTCTCATGGGCATGTGAATGTCTTTAAAATAATCATGGAGTTGCTTTGGAATCTCCAAGTCTTCTTCTTGTAAGTACCTAGCATCTTGGTTGAGTATTTATAGCAGATTTTTTTTTTTAAAACTCTCCCGAATCCAATTTCACTTTTATTTCACCATCATAAGTCTGTTAGATGTAAATGTTGGCACATAACATTTGCATACAAGTTATTTAGATCGATTTTCATGATAACTGATTTTTGGTTTTGCATCATCATATTTGCCAATGTATTTAATCTCAGCATCTTTAACATAGAGACGTTTATGGTAAGTTTATGCACATCTGTTAGGGATTATGCCAATGTCTCCATGAATTCCACTCTCAACTATCACGTACGTTTCATATCAGTTAGTAATTCAATGTCTACGACATACATCTTAAAGCTCAACACGTTTTGGAAATGAATATTTGGTCTCTGTGTTTATTGTTTCAACTCGATACAAGTCTAGGTATATCTTTAATACTTACGTGAGGATTTTTTCTACCCTGATTAAGATCATGAATACATCAGTGTGCTAGTCGATTTCCTGTTCAAATGCTCCAAGTGGTCTATATGAACTTGTCTTCAATGATTTCATAGATCATGCAATATATGTTGAATTTTTCGTTAACTTTATCGATGTAATCTATTTTTATTGGATATCTATCACACCACCATCAAAATTTATTTATTTTGTAGTAAGAAGGCTATTGGGCGATTTCAAACGGAGTGTTTACAATCGATTTAATGGCATTAAAGAAAACAAAACAAATGCGTCGTCTCTTGTCACTGTTTCTAACGTTGGTGCAATCGTTTTTGCGTGTAATCCATTCAGTCAACTCTCTGTATGAGCTACCTTTCAATGGATCAAACTTGCTGAAATTCAATTTTAATCTATGGATTCTAGCAACACCCACGTAGTACTGTTTACTATCTTCTTTTGATTCTGAGTGATGCGATCATCAAATAAAGCATTCAACACCATACTGATTTTGCAGGCATCAAAAGTTACCATAATGAAACAAATTATTTCATACAGTTAATGCCATTTAGAAAAAAAAAAAAAAAAAAAAAAATAACACAAGTGAAAAGATTATTCCACTTTTGTACTTTTCATAGCAATTAATATCTCTCGGTATTTTTTTATTTTTTTTGGTACTAAATAGTAATGACCAAATCGTATCCATAGTTCCCTTATACATCTAGAGATACGATGGGGTTGATAATTGCATGTTAAATTTAGCGCCATGACAAATTGGAAGAACGTAATTTATTAAGGGTGGCAGAGCCTTTGCCAGTAATTACAGCAGTTTAGGAGAATCAGCAAGAACAGACCCAATAGCTTGAAATTAGTAATGTCAATGAGGAAAGTTTTGCACAAACGAATAAAAAAAAATCAATAGCTGAGGCGTAGAATTTTATTTGAGTGAGCCAACAGTTTTGAATGAATAAATTAAAGTCCAGCATCAAATAATCTGCCATACAGGAAAAAAAAAAAACAAACAAACCTGGAATAGGCTAGCTGTATTGGACTAGACGAAGGATACTAAGATAAAAGATGATGCTGAATAGTGGGGTGGTTAATTACTGAATTGGACAATATATTATTATGAGAATCCAGGAAGGTTTCAACATCTTTATTAACGTTCAATAGCATCGTACCGCACATTCTTCATGTATTTTGTCCCAAATGAAAAATACTTCCCATGTGTCAAAATGTGAAGAATTTCAGGGCAGCTATTACTCTTGAATGGGTAGCCAAAACAATGTGCTTTCAGATCTCTTTGTTTTTGCAAGGTGTAATTGTTTCTTTAGTAAAGCGATGTTGAGCAACACCCAAAATGGCTGACCTGTTGGTCAGTTTAAAACTAATTATATGACTGCATCTCCTGAACGGACGGTCGTATGGACAAAGTCTTTTCACTCAAACAAGTTAGAAATAAGTATATTGTCATGCATGATAATGGTGATCATCTGACCTCCAAATCTTATGAATGAATAACGGTTTTCCCCGAAACAACTTTTCATAAGATGCAACTGGTTCTTAATGAAAATGTTGCTAATCCGACCACAAAAATAACCACACTTTCTTGAAGGATTTTGACAATAAGACATAATTAAATTTTGGGGTTAGTAAGAGGTCAAAGGTCATTTGCTTATACTAATAGAGCTATCACAGTTACTTGTACATATACCGATGATTTTTGACCAGGCAAGTTCATGGTCTATGAATTTTGGTTTCAAGGTCAAAGACTCTAACTTTGGTACTGGCTTGTGAACATGATGGCACAATTAAATATGACTTTTCTTTCTTTCGTTTTCTTCAAAACAGAGTGAATATTGAATAATATCTTGAATGATACCAGTTCAATAACTTGTGTTTTTCCCCCAACAAATTTTAGTTATAGATTTGACTAAACATTGAATGCAGTATTTCTTGACATTGTCTGGAACAGATTTGACTAAAATTTGAATGTGAGTACATCTTGTCATTGTCTGAAACAGATTTGACTAAACATTGAATGTGAGTATATCTTGACATTGTCTGGGACAATGTCCATTGTCTTCTAACCATGATATTAGGTTCAAAATCAAAAGTTCATAAAGAAGAAAAACCTGGTGCTCTGCACCTACAGGTGTCTTGTGATCATAGTAACACAAACCTGTAAGAACCATTTTTGTTACCAGATTTGGTATGTTAGTGTTTCTGAAGATTATCAGAAATGTCTCAATATTTAGCACTTGACAACCCCCCCCCCCCACAAACACCCTCAAATATAACAAAAGAAAAGAAAACAAAAGGATTTGTCGAGAGTTCAAGGAATCATTTAGCCAGTCATTTCAAGTGACTCTTGCTGAACACAATCATTAAACATTTTCTCTAACATCAACGTCGTACATATTTTATCAATACGGTTCTTAAATTAAAGAATTCAAAGAGGCATGGTGAGATTAGTAAGAAAATTAAAATGCTGTGTTATATTGTGAGAGAGAGAGAAAGAGAGAGAGAGAGAGAGAGAGAGAGAGAGATGACGGAGGGCATTTGGAGTGAGCGAGGTGGGGTGTGGGAGGGCGACATCTGAAGTTGCCTGGCAAAGACACTGAAACATCAGCTTTGCTGATGTACGAATTGACATTGCTAGCTTTCATCCCCGCATATCCAGTTTTCTCCACGATTCCACTGGATCAATGCAAGACTCTAACAATCCGCTTCCGAAAGGATCATGCGATCAGATTAGGTTGTACAGCTGTAAACTAGCAAAAACATTTCGATCTATATCAATGGCGAATCCAAACACGATTTATATGGTTTCTCGTCCTTTCCTGAAGCCGAACAGGCTTTCAGGCAGGAGCTCGTGATTGATAAGACGCATAAGGGGATTATAAAACAGAATTCTGGCTAGTAATTTGCCTGCAATTGACAGCAAACGGGTGCATCGAGGGTTGTCGCAGAATTTTATGTTGCTGTCCGCTTGTACAAGTTGACGATGGATGCATCCTCGTACTCCTGGGTATAGTTCCTTGAGTCCCCACTGAATGGAAGAGTTCAGTCAGTTTCGGAACCATGTGCTGGCCCTCAGATTCATATACGTCTGCTGGTAATGCATATACCCCATGTGCGTTTCCATTTGACAACAGGACAATTGCTGTTTCATTTTCAGTAATTGGGCATTGGATCAGTTTCCTCCTAGCTGATAGTTGATCGTTGATTGTGGAAGTTGCTGAAGTGTTCTGCCCATCTGTTTAAAAGTGTTTATTTGTCAGCGAACAGTGTGGTGCCGTCAGCACTCATTTTCAGAGATGTCATTAATGAATGTGGCCCGTGGATTGTCTTGAGTGCATCATTGAAGTTCCTCATGTCGTTCATGTTTGCGTAGGACCGATTCTCATCTGCCTTGTTGTTTATTCACGAGGCGCTGCTGATAGTTGCATATCTTTTTCAAACAGCGGGAGTCTCATTTGCATGATCTGTCATTTACACCCTTTGAGAGATTTGTGAATTTGCTGACCAGTTGCGATTTGATGGTAAACCCAACACCATCTTTACGTCGCTCTTCTTCATTTTGGTCCCTTTAGAAGAAGGTGTCGCCATCTCCTACTTCGGTGAGTTGTCCTAAGCTAGGTAGGTCTCTCCATTCCTTAGCTAGGTAGGTCTCTCAATTCCTAAACTAAGTAGGTCTTTCAATTCCTAAGCTAGGTAGGTCTCATTCCTAAGCTATGTAGGTCTCTCCATTCCTAAGCTAGGTAGGTCTCTCCATTCCTAAGCTAGGTAGGTCTCTCAGTTCCTAAGCTAGGTAGGTCTCTCAGTTCCTAAGCTAGGTAGGTCTTTCAATTCCTAAGCTAGGTAGGTCTCATTCCTAAGCTAGGTAGGTCTCTCTATTCCTAAGCTAGGTAGGTCTCTCAATTCCTAAGCTATGTAGGTCTCTCCATTCCTAAGGTAGGTAGGTCTCTCAGTTCCTAAGGTAGGTAGTTCTCTCCATTCCTAAGCTAGTTTGGTCTCTTCATTCCTAAGCTAGGTAGGTCTCTCAGTTCCTAAGCTAGGTAGATCTCTCAATTCTTAAGTTAGGTAGGTCTCTCAATTCCTAGGGTAGGTAGGTCTCTCAGTTCCTAAGCTAGGTAGGTCTTATTGTGTTATTGAAATGGACTATAGAATCTGCATCATGTGTACATCTTTCTCCAATGTATGTATGTATGCGCTGTTAGGGACCCGCTGTGTGGATTGCCTATATGAGTCACTCTTAGAAATAAAGTCTTGGAAGTAACACGCTTGTGTCTGTTTCAATATATACATCTCACTTGAGATAGTTTAGGACAAGAAACACAACATGGTGTCAGAAGTGGGATTGGTACATTAAGTTGGATTAGTGCATTAACTTGGAGTTGCGCATAGAGTAAAAAGTGTGTGCATTAGTTAAGATTTGAAAAAATCAACCATGGATTTAAGCGGTATTCCGCCACCAGTCATGGACTGGGAGGCTACGAACTTGCCGGAACAGTGGAAAAGTTTAAACTACATATCACGTTGATTTTTAATGGACCGCTTAAAGAAAAAACAGAAGCTGAAAAGGTGTCATACCTTTTGTTGTGGGTTGGGGACAAAGGGAGAGACGTCTACCAAACGTGGACTGATATTTCAAATGAAGACGCAAAGAAGCTCCAAACATTCTATGACCGTTTCAAGGCACACGTGCAACCAAAGTTAAACCCCATATTTGCGCGATATCGTTTCAATATGGAAGTGCAAGGAGCGGAATCAATTGATTCCTACGTCACACGGCTAAGACTGAAAGCCAGAGACTGCAACTTTCTTGATGCCGATGATATGATAAGGGATAGAATTGTATTTGGGACGAACAGTCAGAAAGTCCGAGAGAAACTGATTAATGAAGGAGACAAGCTGACATTAGACAAAGCTATCCAGATCGTTTAAAACTTTGAGTATTGTCAGCAGCAATTGAAATCGATGTCTCTTTCAAACGGATCTCCAAACAAGGATGTGGACGCTGTCGATAAAAGTAAAAACAGAGTGCAGGCACGCGGTGGAAACAAACCCAGGGGATATCACTTGCAACAATTCCTGAAGTCAACGCAGACACATCAGACCCAACATCACAATGGTGCAAGGCCCAATCAGTTCACAACACACAAACGATGTGGGAATTGTGGAAACAGGAATCACCAGTCGAACAACTCGCAGTGTCCAGCTAGAGGTGTGACTTGCAGACAATGTGGCAAGCTTAATCATTTTGCAAAAATGTGCAGATCCAAAACTGTGCATAATATATCGAACAGTGACCAGAGATTTGATTATAACGGGAGTGTTAACAATGCACGGAAAACACATAATGACAAGGAATTTTACATAGATACGGTAAGGCAATCATCTCTCTCATCTCCAAACCGTGCATTTGTCCAGTTACGTATTGGCCCTTCCCAAGCCCTATATAAATTTAAAATAGATACCGGGTCACAAGTAAACATTCTTCCACTAGCGTTGCAGAAAACACTCATATTAAAGACCCCTTAATACCCCCTGACAGTAAGCTTGTATCATACACAGGGGATTTGATTTCAGTAGTGGGCAAGATAACGCTTTCCTGTTCACACAACGGCAAAACTGTCAAAACATACTTTTACGTTGTAGATAGTCAGGCCACAGCTCTCATTAGCCTTCAAACTTCACTTGACTTACAATTAGTCCAGCTGACTTACGCAATTGATAATGAGTCTGGCTTAGATACATCAGCTGTTACAAGTACGTACAGTGACCTATTTCAGGGAATAGGTCTGTTTCCCAGTGAGTGCAAGCTGCATTTTAAACCCAATGCAGTACCAGTAGTAAACCTCCCACGAAGGGTACCAGAAGCATTAAAGTCAAAGCTTAAAGAAGAACTCACAAGAATGGAAGAGTGCAAAATTATTGAAAGGGTTACAGAACCCACCGATTGGGTCAACTCCCTTGTAATAACAGAGAAACCGAAATCGGGTAAATTTCGTATTTGCCGAGACCCAAAGGTGTTAAACGATTCAGTCCTTAGGCCCCACAATCCTATGCTGACAATCGATGATGTCACAACTAAACTAACCAATGCCAAGTACTTTAGTACGTTAGACTGTACACATGGCTACTGGAGTGTGAAACTTGAAGACGAATCTTCATACCTAACTACATTCAGTACGCCTTTTGGACGGTACCGATATCTTAGGTTACCTTTTGGTATAAAAAGTTCACAAGACATATTTCAAATGAAAATGGATGAAAATTTTGAGGGCTTACCAAATGTCGCGTGTATAGTCGACGACATATTGGTGTAGGGACGCTCTCGCAAGGAACATGACGACATGTTGACACGTGTACTTGAACGTGCACGCTCAAAGGGTGTGCGTCTCAACCCAGACAAATGCGTAATAGGCGCAACGGAAGTATCTTTTTTTGGCCATACAATAAGCTCGTCAGGTTTAAAACCGGATCAAAACAAGGTTGAGGCTATTCTTAAACTTGAAAACCTATTAGGAATGGTTAATTATCTTGAGATAGTTTAGGACAAGGAACACAACAGGTCTCTCAATTCCTAAGCTAGGTAGGTCTCTCAATTCCTAAGCTAGGTAGGTCTCTCCATTCCTAAGCAAGGTAGGTCTCTCAATTCCGCTATTTGGATGTGGAGTTACAATATATATTTTTTCTTGTACTAGCTATAAATTGTATTTACACAGGAAAAGAAAATTGTCTTTTATTGTATGCCAGACACGCTCCTCAATCGAATATGAAAATATTAAACTCGGTCATCACCCACACCTTCACCCCCACATCACATTATCAGCGATTTATGATAAAGATTGGTATGGGATGACATAATCTGTTGCAAGTAATCACATATCTGACATACTACTTTACTTTAGCCGACCAATGACAAGTCGAATTGAGTGATTCAGGTCTCTGGATTTTTGAGATTGGCGTGAAGGTAGTATAGAGGACGTAACTTGTTATTGAAGCGAATGGTTGGCGAGTCAAATATATTCGGCTAAAACGAGTTGCATGATTGAAAAGTAATGCAGCTGCCATTTATTGCTCTGGATAAAAAATGCTCGTTTTTATTGCTGCAAATATAACATCTGTAGGCACACACAACCGTGACTCCAATTTCACGAAGGGAAATCCTATAGTTTCACATGTGAAAACAAAGGAAGAAAAATATATGAAAAATCTTTAGCCAGTAGTTTTCTTCAATTCAGACTTAAGTAATTATAAATGAATATTATCGTAGTAGAGTGACTACTCGTCTCTTGTCATGTTGAAAGAACTGATGTGACTGGTTTCACTGACTGAAGTGTTACCGGACTCTGGTGAAGACTATAGTTACTGTTCATGTCTAAGTTCAAGTCTAAGTTTTGTACACTGTTCATGTCTAAGTTTGTACACAGTTCGTGTCTAAGTTTGTACACTGTTCATGTCTAAGTTTGTACACTGTTCATGTCTAAGTTTGTACACTGTTTATGTCTAAGTTTTGTACACAGTTCATGTCTAAGTTTTGCACATAGTTCATGTCTAAGTTTGTCTGTTCATGTATAAGTCTGTACACTGTTCATGTCTAAGTTTTGTACACTGTACATGTCTAAGTTTGTACACTGTTCATGTCTAAGTTTTGTGCACAGTTCATGTTTAAGTTTAGTACACTGTTCATGTTAATATAGGAAAAGTCAGTCCATAAAAGAGAAAACAGAATCAATCGTTATAAGAACTAAAAGCCATGCCCACGACATAACATGTCTGACAGCTATAAAGACTTGTGCAACTTGAATATCATATCCTGGATAATGTAGACTCTGCAAATTAAAACCTCCTTTATTTGAAGATCAAGGAAAATATTTAGTCAGATATTTAAGTCGACAGTTCCTTTTATTCAATTCAGATGATAAAACTTATCTCTGTTTGACTTTTCTTTAAAATGTTGTAGTTTTAACGCTAAAGAATGCATCTCTCTAATAAGCCTAGCTTACTATGAACTTTGTTTCCTGTATTATTCGCCCCCTCATGATCATTTATAATTGTGTTTATCTATTGTCCTTTCTGTTAATTCCACTGATAATAACCTCGTGCCGCAGTAGAAACTATGTATTCCTTATATACCTGTTAGGGTACCGTATGAAGAGTTATCACAATACATTATTTTGTGTTCTAATTGTATGCACACACACACACACAGACACACACACACACACACACACACACACACACACACACACACACATTCCTCCAGACCATTTTAATCTTTCAAGGAAGCAAAGTTGAAGAAAAAGTAAAGCTGTTTCCACTGATATTATATTTCTAATCATGCCATAGTTTTAACACTTTCTTTTATAAAGATGAAAGATAATCTGTTTCATAACTATATATAAAGATGAACAACGCATCCGGTATATGTTTAAAATGTCGAAAGTGTATATGAGAGATAAATCGGTAACTTTATAGTGGTACAAAGTCGACGCGTAGTCTAAATGAAGGTTCCTTTGTACCCCCCCCCTTTACCCCTTTATTATAAGAAATGACGCACAAACACATAATGGATATTAAGTTCATGTTAAAAACGTGACTCACTCCAGCACATTCAAACTTCCTAATCATGCCATAGTTTTAACACTTCCTTTTATAAAGATAAAACTTCCTAATCATGCCATGGTTTTAACACTTCCTTTTATAAAGATAAAACTTCCTAATCATGCCATGGTTTCAACACTTCCTTTTATAAAGACAAAACTTCCTAATCATGCCACGGTTTTAACACTTCCTTTTATAAAGATAAAATTTCCTAATCATGCCATAGTTTTAACACTTCCTTTTATAAAGATAAAACTTCCTAATCATGCTATAGTTTTAACACTTCCTTTTATAAAGATAAATCTTCCTAATCATGCCATGGTTTGCCATAGTTTTAACACTTCCTTTTATAAAAATAAAACTTCCTAATTATGCCATGGTTTGCCATAGTTTTAACACTTCCTTTTATAAAAATAAAACTTCCTAATTATGCCATGGTTTTAACACTTCCTTTTATAAAGATAAAATTTCCTAATCATGCCATGGTTTTAACACTTCCTTTTATAAAGACAAAACTTCCTAATTATGCCATGGTTTTAACACTTCCTTTTATAAAGATAAAACTTCCTAATCATGCCATGGTTTTAACACTTCCTTTTATAAAGATTAAACTTCCTAATCATGCCATAGTTTTAACACTTCCTTTTATAAAAATAAAACTTCCTAATCATGCCATGGTTTTAACACTTCCTTTTATAAAGATAAAAGTTCCTAATCATGTCATAGTTTTAACACTTCCTTTTATAAAGATAAAAGTTCCTAATCATGCCATGGTTTTAACACTTCTTTTTATAAAAATAAAACTTCCTAATCATGCCATGGTTTTAACACTTCCTTTTATAAAAATAAAACTTCCTAATCATGCCATAGTTTTAACACTTCCTTTTATAAAGATAAAACTTTCTAATCATGCCATGGTTTTAACACTTCCTTTTATAAAGATAAAACTTCCTAATAATGCCATAGTTTTAACACTTCCTTTTATAAAGATAAATCTTCCTAATCATGCCACGGTTTTAACACTTCCTTTCATAAAAATAAAACTTCCTAATCATGCCATAGCTTTAACACTTCCTTTCATAAAGATAAAACTTCCTAATCATGCCACGGTTTTAACACTTCCTTTTATAAAGATAAACTTCCTAATCATGCCATAGGTTTAACACTTCCTTTTATAAAGATAAAACTTTCTAATCATGCCACGGTTTTGATAAAGATAAAACTTTCTAATCATGCCACGTTTTAACACTTCCTTTTATAAAGATAAAACTTTCTAATCATGCCACGGTTTTAACACTTCCTTTTATAAAGATAAAACTTTCTAATCATGCCACGGTTTTAACACTTCCTTTTATAAAGATAAAACTTTCTAATCATGCCACGGTTTTAACACTTCCTTTTATAAAGATAAAACTTTCTAATCATGCCATGGTTTTAACACTTCTTTTAATAAAGATAAAACTTCCTAATCATGCCATAGTTTTAACACTTCCTTTTATAAAGATAAAACTTCCTAATCATGTTTTAACACTTCCTTTTATAAAGATAAAACTTCCTAATCATGCCATAGTTTTAACATTTCCTTTTATAAAGATAAAACTTCCTAATCATGTCATAGTTTTAACACTTCCTTTTATAAAGATAAAACTTCCTAATCATGCCATAGTTTTAACACTTCCTTTTATAAAGATAAAACTTCCTAATCCTGCCATGGTTTTAACACTTCCTTTTATAAAGATAAATCTTCCTAATCATGCCATGGTTTTAACACTTCCTTTTATAAAAATAAAACTTCCTAATCATGTTTTAACACTTTCTTTTATAAAGATAAAACTTCCTAATCATGCCATAGTTTTAACACTTCCTTTTATAAAGATAAATCATGCCATAGTTTTAACACTTCCTTTTATAAAGATAAAACTTCCTAATCATGCCATAGTTTTAACACTTCCTTTTATAAAGATAAAACTTCCTAATCATGCCATAGTTTCAACACTTCCTTTTATAAAGATAAAAGTTAATCTGTTTCATAGCTATATACAAAGATAAGCAACGCATCTATGAAACAGTAATCTCTTAGATTTTGTAAGAATTCTTATTATAAAATAGACGAGTTAAAATGAACATTCTATTTTGATTGCTACTTTGTATTAGACATAAAGGAACTTAAACCCCTCACAAGGTGTTTAATTTTGTTAACGTCCTGAAAAGATAGTTTCATAAATCTCATTTGAGAAAAAGACTTCCCTACGATAAGCATTTATAACATGTGTACAATGAGCACTTATCAATCAATCTGAGGTAAGTGAGACACAATAAAAATATATACTTATATATCTTATACCTTCAAATAATACCTTACAAACACATTGTGACAAAAACCAATTTAACCCTTTCACCTCGACATATCTGATGCACGTTCTTTTGTATTTTTTAATGCCACTTATTTGCCTAGATGGGGTATATTGAATGCCATAATTTCTGTTACATCCAATGTCGCAACCATCATTATATCTGTGTTATAGAGATCAGGAAGAAATTAAACAGATGCCGTTAAAATTGATAACAGAGTCTACTAATGATCGTTCACAAGTTAATCACCATGTACTGATAAGAAGCTGGAATTTTAGCTACAATGAGTGGCAAATCACTGTCCATAAAATATATGCAATTACATGTAAAACTTTACGCACTTACATTTCAACGAAGAATAAATGTAACTATTTCACCTTTCAAACCTTTTAATAAGTTGTCCAGCAGGCTAGGCAATCATGGTTTTGAAGAAATGAAATATTGGATCAAATATGCAACAAAACTCAATTAACATGGCAGATGTCTTTCTTAAAGTCGCTGTAACTTTTCAGGTTTTATTTGTCTTCCTTACTACTTGGAAGCAATCACTGAATTAACGACAACGATGAATCATACAGTGGCGAACATGGACTTTTGTGCAGGACAAGCAACAACAAAACAGTTTATAATTTTGAAAGTTTTCAAGTTTGTTAGCTGCATTTCTTCTCATTATTCATGATTATTTCGTGATGATACCAATTTGGATAAATGTTTAATATGAATATAAAAACAATAATACCAACATAAAAAGTTATTTCTTCATTCCATAAGAGAGAATCAACATGTCAAATGTACTTATTGTTCTCTTTTTTGTCAGTCTAAATGCCACAGTGTATTCAACTATTTCATAAATATTCTGAAACATATCGGTTCAAGATGTTTGTATGCTATACATTTTACAGGACATTTATTCAACCAGTGATTATGAAGCCACGTTGTATTTGGAAGGTCTAAATGTATGATATATTTAGCACAGATCAAATGGCGTAAATAGACTCGTACCATCCGCATTTTTCACCTTCATGCAAACCTGCATATCTTTCACCCATTCAGGCAAATCTCTGTATGAGCTTTGTCTTATAGGTTCACATTTATCTTCGTGTAATGTCCAAATTTATATTAAACATTGTCGTCGTGATTTCGCTTCCTTCCTGTCCAAATGTAGTATATTTTACTACACTTCGTTTTATTCAACGAACTAAAATTTTAATGTATATGCTACTGCACTTTGTTCTATTTAGCAGCAAATATTTTCCCTTCGTGATAGGACTTAACCCTTAATTCAGACTGACTGTACTGCTAACTTCACGAAAATCTTATTGAAGGCTGCACATGGGACCAGTAACGTCGTAACGTTTACTGGCTGACCTGGCTGCTTCAGTGGTATGCACAATGGCTCATTTAAACTTGACTAATTTATTTATTTCCCATAGATTCACGAGATTCCTAATGCTTACAATTAACATAAGATCAGGTTATACACATCATCATTCTGACAAGGTTGCTTCAACCCATTTAGGTAACTACTTATATTTTATATATTTGCTTCGAAATTAAAGCTATTACGAAGTGTTTTTGATTTATGGAAAGCTTTAGATACGCAAGGATTTCAACTCTCTTTTCTGGTGACTATTATATACAAAACACTGTGTAGTTATTTAGATACACATATTTTTGTCTAAATATCGTGTTTGAGCTGCAAGCCTTTTCTGATATCTATTTCTTATACAAAGAAGAAGCATGGAACTACTATTCTGTTTATACGTTGTACTTTTTCAACCTTTACATAGGCATGTTTTGAAACTTTGAAAAATTGGGCAAAGTTAAACAAAATCGACTACAATAATGCCATATAGATAATACTGACAGGGAAAATAATTTGTACTACCATCACAGATGAGTTGACCTAAATATTTTACTTTTGCAGTACCACAATAGAGCATTTTTATCTCGTTATCAGGGGTTGCTTCTCGGAAAGATTCCGAACAACAGTTTTTAATTATTTCCATTGGAAGTCCTACTGGTTAAGGGTTACACTCATACAACTGGGGTCAAATACAGGTAACAGTGTCTATAAATAAATAAGGAGATAACTGACAGCCTTGACTTACGCCACGTTGTAGTGGAACAAGTTAAGAAAAATAACCATTGATTGATATTTAACTTTTCATATTGGCGTAAAACAGCCGTGTCAGTTTACGAAACTCGAGCCAAAATTAAGAAAATCCAAGTGTTATACAATAAGAAATAATCAAGACTAACAAGAGCTTTTTCAAAACCTTATACATAAATGTAGACCTGCAGGATTGGAATTTTCTGCATGTTCAAAAATATCCAATAGAAGCCAAACATTTTGACCTGTACATAGGATGGATTTTTAGGGTTTTGAGCGGTTTTTGGGCGTGTTTGTTGTTTATATATTATTTATAAGTAGTTCTTGACTGTTATCATTTATATAGTTTTCACCTTGCAAAAAAAACCCAGAACATCAATATTTATTCTTCCACATATTCTCCTGTTGAAGAACCAAGCTGTTTTGCTTTTATCATTCTTCAGCAGAGAGAGAGAGAGAGAGAGAGAGAGAGAGAGAGCAGTAATGATTTAGATGAAATTGTGTACAATGATTAATTCATTTAGAAAACAGGGATTATTAATATTTTTATCGCTATTTTTGCGTCTCTAATGATTAATCAGTGGAAATTCATCATTGATTAAGAGAGTACAGAAGCGATATAATGGGCTACTGTTTAAACAAAACCTACCGTTGCAACAATATTTATATATTCGTATTGGTATATTAAATTGCTTTATACAAAGACTTTAATATATATATATATATATATATATATATATATATATATATATATATATATATATATATATATACGCACACACACACACTCAAACACCACGGGATGACTTGCGGCATAAAAAGGATAAGTCGTTAATACAAGCAGCTGATATGTAAGCTTGTTTCAAGTCAACTCGAATCAAAATCTCGCCGCACGATTATCTCGTAAATATGTGTTGACGTCGCTCACAATCAAATTTGTCCCAGATCGTGACCATATAAAATTTTCTGCCAAGTCTGGTCAAAATCTGATCAGAATGTGGCCTCTAGAATGTTCACATGCTTCGTCAATCAGATAAAAAATCACCTTATTAATATGCATGGACGTCGCTCATGATCAAATTCGTATGAGGTCTTCATCGTATAGTCTTTCAAACCTAATCGAATCAGAAATATTGCATGTTAATTGTTTATAAACTCAGTGAATCAGATCAAAGATCACCTCATTAATATGCATGGATGTTGCTCTGAAAACATCATAACTTCATCGGGCCACGAATGGCCGAGTGGTCTAAAGTGCTCACCGTTATGGAACATTGCCACCACACCTCTGTCTGCGTGGGTTCGAGTCTCGGGCTCGGCCAATGTGGGTATGTGAGAAAGCTTGCTAATAGCTTCTTGTTGGTCGGTGGTTCTTTCCGGGGCTTTCCCCGGGTTCTTCCTCCACCATTTATACTGGCGGCTATGTATAGCCTATCTTGTGCTGAAAAATGGCGTTAAACCCTATATCAACAACAGAACTTCATCATATAAGCTTACATTCCAAATCTTATCGGAAATATGGCCTCTAGAGTGTTCTTACACTCATTTGCAAGATCACTTTGTTAATATTCATGGATGCTACTCTGAAATGTTGTTAATATATGAGGATATTGCTCATAATCATACGCATTTGTGATCTTGATGACATAAGATTAAATATCAAATATATCAAATTCTGATCAGAAAAATGTCTTCTTCATTGTCCACAAACTCAGCCAATCAGATGGAAGATCACATTAATATGCGACTATGTTCCTCATTATTGCACTCATGATAGATGTTGACAAACAAGCGTTGTCTGATGGATAGGCGATGAAAAGAGGAAGAAGAACTAAACCATAATCTCGCTTGATCTTGGGCCATGTGAACTGAAAGGATGATTGCAGGAATAAAGAAAACCGTTCTAAATGTTAATATATCTACCAGTACAAAATCCTTTGATGGGAGGTGCTACCATTGAAACTTTGAGGAGTTCATTCTGACCCATGAGTTATTTTCATTTGCTTAAAAACCTTCTTTAATGGGAATTTCTGGTCATGTCCAAAACTGCCTCTGAATAATACTTTCAATAACGTGCATTAAAAGACAAATATAGTATGCTAACTTATTGAAAATATAATCTATGTATTATATACCTAAGCTTGAAATATAGACATTATTTGAAGAATACCTTTCACATTTTGTGTTTCATTCCTGTATTTTCATGTAGGAAAAAATACAAGATTTCATATTATGCTGCGCGACATTTGCTTGTGTATGTCAACAGAAGTTATATCTGCAGAAAGGAAAATGGACTCTTCGTGAGACAGAACAAATAAATGAAACTGCATTGCCTTTCGGGCAAGGAAAGCATGTTTTGCCAAGGAAATTTGACTCAGCGCCATTCAAATATCTACGAATTTAATTCCCCTGTAGTACAATGATGACAACGTTAAAAACCCAGCGTGGTTCATTTGCTGAATAAGACTTGCTTTGTAGTCAGACTGGGTAAAATAGTTGACAAAATCTCAAAAATGTAATTTATTGCAATAGAGTTTATGTCAACACATTAAATCGCTTTACTAAATCGCTGATATATTTATTATCAGCTTATTAATACGGTTTAAAATTACGTTAAGCTAAGAAATTGTGATGTTGTGATGAAGAGTTTAATTTTCTAATCTTTAAGTTCAAGAGCAAGTATGGTATGTAATAAAGTGACAGTGTTTAACATTGGAAAAGAAAATATCACGTATCTATCTACATATAAAAACAAAAAATAAACAGTGATGAAAATGTTTATTCTCATATTATGCAAAAGAATGAAAACTAATATATGTTCCAATATAAATCTGCATGCAAATTGTTTGCATATATAACAAAATGTCTTTCTCGAGACACCCTTCCTATATCTTGTTTCTCCAAGAAATAAAACAGTTGGACTAGTATTAAACAGGATATGGAGGCCAACCTAATTTAATCCTAATAACTTAAAAGTCCTAGTACCTTACATTTTATAGTACAATAATATTTTTCAGCATTTCATATAACAATTATTTGGACCGAACCACTTCCATTCTATGTGTATGCATCAAAGTACACACAGCATATTAAATTGATCATTGAAACTATTTTATATCTTAAATTACCGAGAAGTTGGTTATTTTCATGGAATTTAATTATGATTGGATACAAATATGACATTTCTGCTGGTAGAAAATCCTATTATTTTTCCAGAATAATAATTATGTGCTAGATTGTTACATTCGTGGTTTACTACAATACCATAATCCCGTAAAATTCTGGTAGTTACTTCATAATTAATAGTGAAACCATATTACACAGTCTTAGACGACAAGAAATAAAATTGAAGTTCTTCAGAATTATAAGAGAAAATACTGAGTAAGTATAGTTTAATTTTCAAATATCTTCTTTCTATAAATGAGAATTTTCAGAAGCTTTTCAAAATTATTATTGTGTTTGTGCTATGTATTTCACTTTTGGATTGTTTTCATGATCTTGATAGTTCAGAAGCGGGATTCTTACATAATTGTTGTTTTTTTTTTGTCTTGTATATTTTGGTATTAACCAAGAATAACAAAGTGAATTAATTTGATGAGACGTAAGAGTGTGCCATAAGTGTAGAAACTATGTAACATTCATACTGCTCTTGAGTGTAACTAGAAACTATGTAATATTCATAATGCTCTTGAGTGTAACTAGATTATAGTTCATTTTAATGTAAAATACATTACACTTACAGGGGTATTAAATATGGTTTGCACAAAGGCAGTAATTTATGTATTCTGTTACGGCATCTACAAGATTAATATAACAAGCAACGTTATGATACACACCGTATATTGTGGTGTAGTTCAGTGGTGGCTATGGAAGAGTATGTTAAATATAGTCAATGCATTTAATTTAAATTTTAAATTTTTTTTTTTTTAGCTCCATGATATATTCCGATGTCTCAACATCCCACACTTTAACCTCATGCCAAAAGTCTGAATGAGGGATGAAAACTATTAAAACATGAAAAAAGTATTAAAAGGCAATTCATTCAAATACCACTAGTATGCAATATTTTAACAACCAATGTAAATCACAACCAAACAGAGACTCATTTCATTGGTTAGAAATAAACAAAAGCACCGAATACCTCGGTCTATTCTAATAAGCACGAGAGTGGTATCCAAGCTAATTATAAAAGATTTGTCACGCCCATAAAATCAACTAAATGTGTGAACATTGTGTGGTAGATCTTCAGGGCCCATTTTATATTTCAGTGAAGGTGTGAGTTTGCCACCTTAACTTTTAGTTCTAGAACAGACCCAGGGCTTTGACCACGAACCAATTTAATAGCGGTGTGACATTTTAAAGTTCTAGAATGGACGCAGAGCTTTGACTACAGTTCAGTATAATGGAGGTGTGAGTCTTCTGCCTTAATTTATGTTCTAACATAGACCCAGGACTTTGACTACAGGTCAATATAAGAAGAAGGTAGAGGGCATACAGTACAAATTAATCTGCTCGAAATACTGGGGTAAAGAAGCAAATTATAGTAAAGATGGTTCCCTTGAAAAAATTATACATACTTCTTCATTAATGACTTAAAAAAACCCCAAACTTTGTTTGGTGACATTAAACAAGAGGTCAAAGCAGGTTCGAATTCACTCTCATGGCCTAGTCGGCCTAATAGTCAAACACATGGGCAGTTGACTAACAGATGCGGATCACTAGGATGATTTTTGAAAAAAAATTCTTTCAATGCTATTTACCAAACATTTTAAGAAAAACAATGTTCAGAGGTTTGTCTGTTTTATTTGTTTTTATCCATCTGATCGTAAATCGGCAACATTTCTCCAGTACTAAAGGGCCTTCTGTAAAACCTGGTCAAAAACCTGTTGAGCGATATTTTTGTTTGATAAATTTGTTCAATGTTAAATTGTGTTTTAGCAATGATGGCCATATTCGTGCAGGAACTGCATCAGCGGTAAAATTTTTGAAAGATCTAAATGTTACAATGCTTTCTGTCAAGGTAGATTAAATTCTTTTGATTACATTGTACAAAGAGGTGTTTCAACTGTGGTCGTTTTAGTAATACTGACCATTTTCTTAGTGGACTGACATCTTTTGTATTAAATTGATCCAATTATATTCAGTGGTTGAAAGATTTTCCATTTAGTAATTGGCTCATATATGGCAGCTTGCCATCCTTTGTACAAACTCTAAAACCGTAAAAGCCAGGATACTTTCTGTCAAATTTAGTCAAATTTTGCGAGAAAGTTTTTGAAAAGATCTACTCGAGAGTTTTTCTATTTTATCAATGATGTCCATGTTTGATTGCAGATTTGCATCATTTGTACAACTTGAAAGAATATCATCTGTTAATTTAGTCAAACTCTGCTCAATAATTTTGGAAGAGATGTTGTTTGAGGAGTTTATATTTTTGATAATGGCAGTAGAATCTAATGGTTGCGTGGCATCATTTATTTGAAAGCTCTTTAGGCCAGAGAGCTTTCTGCCAAATTCTGATAAGCATTTATTGAGAAACCATCATTTGAAGATTTTATAATTTTATAAATGGCAGCCATATTTGACGGTGGATCAGCATCATTTATACAAACTTAAATATGCTAGAAGGCTCGTTGTCAAATTTGGGCAAGCAGTTTTTGAAAGTTCGTTGAAAAATCTTGCTATTTTTAACAGTGTGGACATGCTTCACCACGGACCAGCATTATTTCTACAAACCTGTATGGTATCCATAACAAAATGCTTTCTGTCAAATTTGGTAAAGTCAATGGCGTTTGAGAAGAAGGAAGTTAAAGGTTTTTCTAGTTTTACTAATGGTGGCCGTATATGAAGGCAGATTATAATCATTCTGACAGATTTTAAAGACCGTTATGACAGCGTGACGTCTTCCAAATTAGATTATATTCGTTTCAGCAGTTTGTAAGAAAAGGTCGTATAAAATGTTCTGTACATGTCTGAAATGTTTTAATGCTAGGATGTATTCTGTGGAAGGTTGTTAAATTCTATTCAGATGCGTCTGAGAAAATGTTGCTTAAAGGCTTTTTATCGGTTTAGTAATGGCATTCAGCCTCAAATGAATAAATTTCAAAGGTCTAGATGCCAGAGTGCTTCAAGTGGTCAAATTGGTTTTGAGATGTAATTGTAAATACAAACTGTGAATAGGCGATGCACAATGGTCGAAGGACCTTATCATACACTCAAAGATCTTTTCAAATATACTAAAAAGCCTGAAACATTTAAAAGATTAAAAACTTCTGGAGTTACAACTGAATGTTATGAACATTTATTTAGATACAACGACTACCATGACTACTATAATTAGGTTTTATTCTTGAAAACTTATAACTGTTATTATTTCTATTATTGATTGCTTTGTGTTTCAAAATAATGCAATTAGAAGATTTTAACGAAAGCTATCATAGTTTAAACCTTTTTGCTGTAAAAGTCATATTTTATATTGTAATTTAGACCATTGCTTTCATTATGAATTTTATTTCTTTCTGCTTCGGTCAGTTTACTCATTTTCCTCGTAATGTTTGTTTACGTGGCGCATGAAATCGTCGTCACTCATGTTCTCGCCTTTAGTCATACGGCAGATGGGGCAGATGCCTTCGACATGATCCATTACATGATTGTCAAAAAATTCATCTGCAACATCAATCGGGAAACTCTTGCTGCAGACTGGGCATAGCTTCATAGGCTCTTCATGAATGTCCAGCAATCTGAAAATAAATAGAAAATTAGTCATCAAGCATAACCTTGAAATGTTTTATTTCAACAGAGTCTTGGAACAATCTGTGATATTCAATCTGTGGATTTCAGAATGGCTCCATTTTTATTTAGGGCCAACAAGGCATCACTTTGGACAAACAAAACATCATTAAAAGTGACTGTTTCATGTTGATCCGACTTTCCGTTTTCGAGAAGTAACACTATCAATATATGAAGATGGCTGCCGTGGTAGCCATGTTCTGCATCATATGCGTACCAATTTCATCCAGAATAAACCAGACACCATGAGAAGTCTTTTCGTGAAAGCGCAGTATCAATATGAGCACCCACCAAGGAGAAGTAGCCATTACAAACTGTTTAAGATCGCCATTATGGTGGCCATATTGGTCTTCAGATTTGCATTATATTCATTACGACCAGCTAGACATCATAAGACGTTTTTCACTGAAAACCCCATGTTGATATGACCAGAAGCAGTGATAACAATATTCTTAAGATGGTAAATATGGCGCCCGAGCAGCACATTTTTCGTTTAGGATCAACTAGGCATCGCAAAATTTTGTTTAGTAAGAATCCCGTGTTCAAATGACCAACCCTCCAGGGGGAGTTGCAATAACAATATTTTCAATATGGCCACCATGTTGGACATATAGAACATCAGATTAGCACGGACTTCATATAGGCATATCCATGGCAGCCATACTGGATTTCCAAGTGGCACAGTTCCGATTTAGGATCAACTAGATGAATGTATGTGTGTGTAATGTTTCATGTCAATTCTCCAAATAATTGAGGAGTATTGATAACAATCGTGTGCTAGCGGATGACGGACAAGATGCCCTTCCATAAACTATTCTGGTCTATCACCAGTAGAACTAACAAAGGCCCTTTCCAAAGAAGACCCAAGGCCCTTGTCAGTCTTACTCTCCCAAGGGAATAGATACTAACCATACAATTCCAATTTATCTTTTGGTGTTTGAATGTATTTGTGTACGAACACACACATACATATACAAACTCTCTCATAAACACCACTACCATTCTCCCTTTTCCTCATCTTTTAGTTTGTAGGTATGATGTTCGATTTAAGAGAAATTGTTAAGGGTTCTATAATATTATACCCCTGTCACTCATTAAGAGGTTGATAAAAGTGTTGTGTTTGCATTTAAGGTCGCTTGTTTTTAATTATAATTTTATATCTCTTTTCTTTATCACAGTGATCACTGCATACTTTTTCATAGACGTTCATAATCTTGTCATAGACTATCATCCCGTTTCCAACACCTAATGAATTGAAGACGTGGGGCAATGCTTTGGAAGGATGTGTACTGGATTGAACGGTAAGTGATTGGACTGTAAAGATGGATGCGTACCTTTCTTTCTTTGTGTTTGTCTGCAAGAACTAGTGTTTGTCTTTAACAATGAGTCAATTCTCAGTAATTAGATGCATATTTTTCCGTCTTTCCCATCCGTTTATTCCTACCTATATTTTTCTCCACCATAACGACCCTCTCTTTTTCGGTTCACACATGGTCCCGTGCCAAATTATCATTTTCAAAGTTCCGTTCACCCCATTTGAGATTCATAATATTATTCCCATAATCTTATAGTGACCCAGAATGTAACTTTCCCTACACCATCTTACCAGCCCAGATGATAAGTTTTCATAGGCCCCACTAGACAGCAACAATGTTCAAGCTCCATAGATGTCAGTAGTGAACCATAATGTTGAATTCTCAGAAACACTCGAAATCCTGCGGGATCATTAAAGTATAATATAAAGTAAATTAAAGTATAAATTTCTATGGGCTGATTATTAAGTTTCACACTTAACAGGTTTACAGCAGTTTTTCTGGTCCACATTTCTCTTGAAGCTCTTGGTATTTCATGAAAAAAAAAGAGATTGTACTCTCTGTATCTGTATTTGAAGTTGCAATTTCACCACAACTTACCTAGTCCACCAAGAGGTCCCTATGTCCCAACAGGTGATTAATGGTCACAGGCAAATTGCCTCTTTACTAAATAGCCTACACGTGTTGCTGTGCCGATAAACACCACACACCAACCATCGTCCAAAAACTCCAGTATGTGACCCATAATATTCTGCTCCCCCATAACATAAATTTCCATTACCCCCGTACCGTTCCATAATGTTAAATTCCTATTTATCCCTAGTAACCCATAATGTTACAAGTTTCATTCCCCTCACGCCGATACAAATGTCCCTGTTAATTTCCCCCGAAGTAAGTCACACCACAATGACTCCTATAACAACATGTGCTTCACGAGGAAGAGACCTGTTCAATATGCTCAAAAAGATTATATTGATGATCTGAAAAATCCAACGTTTTTCCTGTATAAATGAAAATATTGATGTGGATCAGAGGAACACAAAATCATTTTGGTTTCGTTGAGCTAGTTTTACAGAAATGCTTTGGAGAGTTGTGTTGGGTAACACAAGTAAAGAGTGTTGCATAAGGACAAAAAAACGGCAACCAAGTCCAGCATGTTGACCATTAAGCTACAAAGCCTCCTCTTTTGGATAAATGAAATGCTGGCTATTCAAACATACGCTGTGACGTATTATTTACACATACATGTTTGAGATATTACCTTGATAAGGACTTTTCTTTGTTTTCAAAATGCCTCATGACACTTTCCACCTGATCTGCAGATGTCTGTACGATTTTCGCCTTTAAATCATCCAACTGTGTTTTCCACTCTTCCTTCATCTGTTTTTTGATTCTGAAAATGTAGTAGTAGTAGTAGTAGTAAATAATACTATTTTTATGACAATAATAATAATAATAATAATAATAATAATTACTAATCCCAACGTTTTACATGACAATCTGCCAATTCCGTAGTTGTCATTTCAGATAATATTTCGATTCACACACACACACACACTAGCAGTTGTAAAGATCTATATTGCTTGGCAAGTACTGCTAGCTGGCTTCTAAATTTGTTTGCCTTAGTTGCGAATGATAACTCTTTTTCTAGTACTCTTTTCTTTAGTTTCTATGTCTTAATAATCCATATTAGTTTGGATTTTGGCCATAATGTAAATGCTTGTTAATCCGCGTGAGTCACGCTTTGTGTATGCGTCTATTTGCATGTTATTTATTGTCCTCTGATGCAGATCTTGGTCTAGCTCGAACAGAAGGAATCGATTTAATACATGAATGGGGAAACTGAGTTACTTTCCCCGCGCAGTTTTCCAACTTGTTCTTATTATAAATGGTCCTATTTAATCACAAAAGGTAAACGTAATGGTACTTGCAACATTAACGAAAGGCTTATTAGACCTAGAGAAGGTTTAGCACCGATTTGTAAACCTAGAAATAGATGGATGCCGACTGATTTTAAGCAGCTTTGAGCAACAAGTTTGTAAACTCGATGTCACCTGTGACATTTATCCGCTTGTATGACATCAGCAATCTCAAATCTGAAAATGCAATACTCTCAGAATATGTCACAATTTTTAGAAATGACGTTTGCCGGTGTCAATGACATTCATCGGCTGTAAAATAGCCAATAAGCGTCACGTTAAGACATTTACCAGTGACCGTGTTTACAAATGCACGAACTAAATATGTTGGTACTTCGTTTAATTGTAACTATGATGATGACGACGATGATGACGATATAATGTTGGTAGTGATAGTGTTAATGGTGACCTACCTCTCAATTTCGTTTGTTAACTCTTCATTTTTTCTCCTTTCATCTTCGAGTTGATATGATATTTCTTCCTTCCTGAAACATTATCAGATGATCAATATTTTTTACATAGCAGATAATTAGTGCAAATTCATTTAATAGATAAGAAATCTATCTTTTTCTACATGGAAGAAAATCACAGAGCGAATCATCTCACTCAAAATATTACATTTTACGGAATAGGATGGGACCAAGGGTCAATTTCTGTAAAGGATAATCATTGCATAATATCTTGCATATTCATGCGTCTTTTAAGATGAAGGGATGACAATAGAGGTACGAATGGTTACTATTAGATTTCTTTCATTTAAATTAACGGTATATGGCATATATTTTGGAATGATAGGAAAGAATAATAAGTATTTTAACTTTTTTAAAATAGCATCTCTTATCCTCCACAAAGTTTACAAATTTTAGTTTAAACATTTATAAGCATTTTTTTGCAATTTGTCTCTGAGAAGTCATCATTGAAACAAAACAATAAACTTGGCCATTGTAGTTATTTTTAACAACAATGTAGAATTACTATAATATAAATTATGTGAGATTTATGAGGGTAAGAGATACAGTTTAATAGAATGTGGGAAGGGGCAATAAGACACGAAGGTAATGGTCACCGAATGAAGGTACATGTAGGTGAAATCAGGATAATAAAAATAATTTTTTGTGTAAATGTAAGTACCCAATCTTTCCAATGATAGTTATAGTCATCAGATCTAATTGGCAATTGTAATTGACCACCCACCTATACCTTGCATGGCTAATTCTAGGATGTGGAACTGCAGGATTCGAGTTAATTCACAAAATGATGCATAAAAACATCAGAATGCTAAAAAAATCATGGAGCATATTTTCCAGCCATAGCTTAATTTCTGCTTTAAATTATTCCCATTTTTTTTTTTAGTGCTGGAAAGTATTTGGCCCCTAAATTTTCAGTACTATAACAGGCATTACCCCAGTAATGTCCCTTAAAATATTAACCTCTTTTTGTATTTAGTTACAATACTACCGTTGATATTCCTTACAGGAACATGAAATTCATGAGTTACTGTTAATTTATGTATTATGTGGATATCAATTGTTTGTGTTTTTTTGGGTGCAAAAACCGATATTTCTATCTGTATTTACATTTGTATATTGCGAAATTGGTCACAATTGTTTCTACACAAGAATAATTTCATTGTGTGTTTGAATTCATTGTTTGTAGCAACCGAGAAATCCTTGAAAATTGGTATCCCACAAATAATAGCGAGTTCATGTTATACATGCTTTTATTATAAACTTAAGCGTGAAATATAGAGACTTAGTGGCTAAATAATTTTCATAGTTTTGTTTCATTCCTGTATTTTCACATGTGAATATATGAAAAATATATTCTTATATATTTTCGCATGTGAAAATATAAGATTTCCCATCATGCCATGCGGCACTTGATTGTGTGTGCCCACAAAAGTTGTATCTGCAGAAACAAAAGCGAGTACGTTGTGAGCTAGAACAAGTACTGTAAATAGAAAAACCCTCCAGACAGAGAAATTACTCTTTGATAAAGTAATGTAACCAGACCCCGTTTGCATCTTTCTGAAGTTATTACCCTTACCTCCATGACAACAACCAGACCCGGCGTGTGCGAAGCGCGCGATGCACACAGGCGCCTTTTCATTTCCTGTTCGTTTTATTCACAATTTATTCGAAACAAAATTTTGGGAAAAGCGCCTGGAAAGGCGCCAAACATTCATCGCACAGACTAGAAAAACACCACGCGCCGGGCCTGACAACAACGATCATACCCGATGCGATGCATATCGGACTCGAAATGTTTTCAGATATGGTCATAGTTAACAAAATGAAAAAAAAAAAAAATGTAATTTACAATGACAGATTAGGTCAACTCAGTCTTACCGCTTTCTTAGGTTACATATATTTCTATGACCAGCTTACGAAAATACCGTGAATTTACGAAAAGGGGGCCTGGCTTTGCGTGTTGTGCCGGAGAATGAGTTCAATCTTTTAAACTTCGATTCTGGAGCAAGTTTGGTATATAATAAAAAGAAAATTTTCTTTTCCTACGTTAATAAGGATACATTTTATCTTGTGCTATAAAAAAACTATACATTTTAACTGGTGACTTCGCCGCTCGTTAAATATCACGTTTTTGGTACCACACGATAAAATATAACCAGTATTAACATAGGAAAAGAAAATATCCTCTATATATAATAAGTATAATTAGTTTAATTATTAAGAATACAGTCTTGTATACGATATATACTGCCAGTTTGTACATTATTTATCTCATGATAAGCCCAGGAGGCCTGCAATGTAAAACTGTTTTAAAATGTGGTTGGTGTACAACTTCTCAATGTTTGTCTTAATTGTGTCTACGTTGGTGGTGGGGGCCTTTTATCATAAGCATCAGAGTTATCGTCAGATAATTACAGTATTATTGATAGAAATATAATATCAAAAGAAATCAAACACAAATATTATTGATAGTTATGTTAGTAACGATGCTAGTTTTCTTCTGCCTAATCTCATAAAAATAGAATAATAGCAAGGGATTTTCTATAGTTTTCAGACTATTTGATAACTGTTCAGCATTCATTTTTGTCCACACATGCTTTTTTTTTTTTTTTTTTTTACTGAATTGTAAAGTTATTGCCCCTTGATAATTGATCTTATACACAACTGGAGTGGTTCATGCCATAATGTTGAATAATTATACAAGAAAATATTGTATTATTGCAATTTTGAATCTTAGAGTTTTATTTCTCACAAGTTATATAAATAACGTTTGATCTCTGTATGAAAATAGAAATCACTTTTATCATCTGTTACCTATTATACACCAGACTGTTATATTTATAAGGAATACGTGTGTTAGACTGGAATATACACCAGACTGCTATATTGATAAGCAATATGTGAGTTAGATTGTTGTCTACACCATACTGTCATTCTGATAAGGTATACGTGTGTTAGACTATTATTCTGATATGGAATGCGTGTGTTAGATTGGAATCTATACCAGACTGTTACATTGATAAACAGTACGTGTGTTAGATTGGGTAACAGCCTTGAGATTGAGCAATCATGGTTGTACTGTAGCAGATATCCATTTTCCAGCTAAGTTTATTGCCATTGATGTGTTACATTAGCACCAGAATAACATCCTCATGTACAAGGCTTATATATCTTGTTGAAATTACTACATATAATGTATATTTTTTCTTCGACTAAACGTTTTTCTTTGATTCCTCTCACACAATTTGCTAGTGTAAACAAGCATATTTATAGTTAGTTTGCAAACTTAATCATCATGACTGCAGAACCAAGGCTGTGTTGAACAGAGATATGCAGAGTTTTATTAAATTAGGAAAGGGTTGCATTAACACCATTGTTTTGGGGGTGCAGGATAAATGGAGGAATTTAACAACATAGGTTCTTTCATAGGGATATCTCAAATAAGCAGTCAGTGTTAATAGAAGTTTACTTGGTGGAATGCCCATTAAAAACCCCACTATGCCACTGTACTTTATACATAACTATTATCCAACATAAAATGGTGTGTACAATAGGATTTTGATTGACACATTACTATTAGTTACTCATTGTTTTTTATGTTGTCACTACAAAAATTTGCTATTTGTTCCCAATTTAATTTCAGAACCTTCTTACCTGTCGATTAACCATATTTAAGACCTTTTTAAAATCCTTATAAATATATCAAAATTTGTAATCGAAACTTTGAATTTGTTGTGATTCATCTATGCTACATGGATATCATTTTCTTGAAAAGAAAATTATTTTTCAAACCTGGGTATATGAGGAAAAAAATATCATATCAGTGTGGAATATGAAAATCTCAACCCCGGACTAAATACTAGCAATTACTGGGTGGTACTTAACAAATCCCTTTTTCTACCAATACATACGCCAGATCTTTGGGTCCCAGTCATTTCCCAAAATGCTAAATTTATTTATATAGTTTCGGATGTACTGACCAGGTGGTTATTGCTATCACATGAAGTTAACAGTCTATGAATTATGATAACCCTAAAGTGTAAATTCTTATGTAAGCATATCAATATCAAATCAAATGCGCAATTCCATAAAATTGCCCAGGAATTTGAAGTAGTCAAAGCTTTACTTAGAGGTAATAAAACTGATGTGACCACATATTTTCCAATATATATATATATATATATATATATATATATATATATATATATATATATATATATATATATATATATATATATATATATATATATATATATGTATGTATATGTATGTATGTATGTACCGCAAATGTACCGCGAATCTAAGATAATTATTCTATCATTCGCCTACATAACTATATTCCCAGGTCTGAAAAATGTATGCCAATGGGTGGCACCCCCGTATACTTCAATGTAGGAAATGGACCACTACCCCCGTACATTTTGTCCCTTCCCCACGTGGTTAGTAGCTGAAGATTAGCAGAAGCTAATTATGATGGGTTTAAGCTCCATTACAATTAAGACCATTTAAGCTTAATTACACTTAAGTTCATGTAAGCTTAATTACAATTAAGTCCATTTAAGTTTAATTACAATTAAGACCATGCACCCTATGATTAGTATAATGAAACTGATTTTATATCCAATTAATACAGTTAATATAATATAACGTAGTGGTGGTATTGTCAAACTCCAGCGAACAACGATCTGACACAGGCATTTGATTCAGGGGAGAACTAATGATAACACACTCTACAGTTAGAGAGGGTGTTTATCTTTAGTTTCCCTCTGAATCAAGTGGAGAATAGTTCATCCTTCAAAGTCACTTTTGTTCTAACATTTCACTGCTCCTCCATGCTAAGGTTATCAAAATAGACCCTTGCACACTTTCTTTTGAGATGCATTTTATTTCACACATCAATTATATGGACAAAAATATTTATAATATATATGTAAGTTTGTTATCGTCAGGTAAACAAGCTCTTGCAAACCAGTATGTGCGCGCATCGTGTTTACTTTGCAAACAGAAAGTGTAGTGACGTAATTGAAAATCGGTCTATTGATTATATTATATATGCCGCCTGTCAAAGGAATTTACAGTACTATCTTTCTCGTCTAGACAGGTTATTGCAAAGT
The DNA here is from genome assembly GCA_016617855.1 of Megalonaias nervosa. NCBI lineage: Eukaryota > Metazoa > Mollusca > Bivalvia > Unionida > Unionidae > Megalonaias > Megalonaias nervosa. The sequence continues at coordinate 3,758 of JAECUM010094174.1, read as the reverse complement.
TATATAATTGATATGGGTGACACTGTAAACCTATTCCCCAAAGAAGGTGTACTCATAAACTTATAATAACTCGCGTTCCTTCAGGTTACTTCGTATAAATTCAAGTTCAAGGCTTTCATCATGCTCAGATTCTCTTTTCTCCCTTACTCCACATATTTCCATGCAATTTTGTCCCTTATGCATGAGGGAGTGGTTGGAGTAGGTGGGAGTTCTACAAAGTGGTGTATCCTGTTTAATTAATTGATATCTGTTATCTTTATTTCTTTGCTTTTAAGGATGATTGACAAATTAGAATGCATTACAGATGTAGAGATATACATGTATGTGGGTGGTATTTAACCTGTAATTCCAAAAAAAAAAAAGAAGAACATTTTCTGAGCTAAATATGAAGAGAAAAAGGATTGAAATATACAATCGGTTATTTTAACTACGTGGTACGATTTTGGAAAGCGGTGAAGGACTACATCACTTTATTAATAGTAGGCTTAGAAGCGATTTTAAAGCTATAAAAGTGGGTTGTGTAAAATATATTTACTTCCTGAAATACTCAAGTAGCATTTACTAACTTTAGGTCAGTTAAATTAATCTAAAAGAAAGTTACTATCTTGTTTTTGTGGTTACATTTGTACAACTTTCAATGGCAAAGTGATGAGATGAAGTCGTTTTTAAAGAATTGAATCCTTTAATTGTTTCATATTTTTTTGTATTTTCTTTGCAAGAAAATGAAGATGATGGGAAATGAGGTTTATTTAAAATAAATATAAAATCTAAAATTATATTTTATGGATAATAATACTCTCTGATTTTTAATCACAAATTTGAAGCAGATCTGCACGTTAAATGGGTATACTGATAGCCCAGAAAAACAATGTTCCAACCCGCATGAAAAACAAATACAGAACCAAGAATATATTTTTGTATCATGTTGTGACACACGAAACATGAAAAGTATAAATAAATGTAAATATTGTTTGCGCGTGCAGTTTTATTTTTGACAAACAAATGTAATTAATAGATTTTCTGATGTCTACATTTGGATCCAGTACAGCACAATTCCTTCGAAAATGAAAGTACATACCGCCCGTCTGTATCTTCTATTCTTGACTGGTACTCCACTGCTTTTTGCTGTAGATCATCAATAGTTCTATATTTTATAACGAACAAAATAATAGGTCATCAGAGAGACGTCTTGAATCATTTCCTCGATATTGACAAGGTTAGGAAACTATACAATTTTTGGAAAAAGGTTTCAAATTGAGAAATGAGACATTTTCGAGCATACAAATTTTATTTGCAACATAAGCGTATTCTAAAATTGTAATATCATATAGAAGTGCCAGACCAAAACTGAAGTCATCTATAACCCGAACACTCATTGGCATATCCGAACTATATAATGACAAAAGATACAAACCTTACCATGATAAAATCTTGCACATCACCACGCATTAATATGATATATCAAAATGAAAATGTGATATCTGTCATCACGTGCAGGCTACAGGCTGTGGGAGAGACTGAGAAATATGAATAAAAAATCAACCTCCACATATCTAACTACATAGAAAAAGCTAATTGGAAAAAACATTTTTGATACCATAGTTATGGTTTGATTAACATTACTTTTACTGGAAATGCTCGCAACATAAATTGGAGCGTATTAGTTAGGAAGGAAAATGAACCTAATATATCCAACGACTAACAACACTCCAACTCAACGGTTTGTATGTGGAGGAATCAGAATGGACATCTTCACCGCCATAAATTATTATTATTATTATTATTATTATTATTATTATTATTATTATTATTAGTAGTAGTAGTAGTACATAAACACTGAACAAATAAGATTTAAATAAATGTGTTATTAAAATATCACATCCACGATAATTCTTGTAAAAATTACTCTTTGCTCACTATAGTGTGAAGATATGCAAGGAATGTTTGTTGTATGTCATTTGGTACATACATGTCGATCAATCATTCAAGTTATATGAAGTGTTACACATGAATTCGATGATTTTGTCTTTCGATGTTCATTTTCTTTCTTATTATTATGTTTTATGCATTTATCGTTGGTGAATCTTTACTTTTTTAATTGAGCTAAGGCTACCGTACACTATTATTACATTGTGTTTCCACACACACACACACGCGAAATAACAATTTCAAAACAAAAGCTTAAACAAAATATATATTGACATGCTGATTTGTTACGGAAACCAAAATCAAAAGACTGTAATACAAATATATCATTCAAAAGGGAAGAGATTTCATGTTTTTACAACTTTACATTTTTGCGAATTAAGTATTTCAATTTAGCAAGAAAAATGTTTTGTGTTTATTTTGCCCGTGGGTGACCTATTTAACTGACTGAAACAAAGAAAACATAACAGATTACAGCAATGATGCCGATATATTTAATTTAGTTATGTAGTGCTGTATACATTTTAAAATAGACCGTGTTTCAGTTTGGTGCTATAGTGTTGTATACATTTAAATATACTGCATTTCAGTTAACTGATATAGTGCTGTATACATTTTTCATATAGATTGTATTTCAATGTAATGCTAAAGTTCTGTTTACATTTAACTATAGACTGTATTTCAATTTAGTGCTGCAGTGCTGTATACATTTGAATATAGACTGTGTATATACTGTATTTCAATTTAGTGCTATATTGCTGTATACATGTGAATATAGACTGTGTATAGACTGTAATTCAATTTAGTGCTGTATACATTTAAATATAGACTGTGTATATACTGTATTTCAATTTAGTGCTATATTGCTGTATACATGTGAATATAGACTGTGTATAGACTGTAATTCAATTTAGTGCTGTATACATTTAAATATAGACTGTGTATATATTGTATTTCAATTTAGTGCTATATTGCTGTATTCATGTGAATATAGACTGTGTATAGACTGTAATTCAATTTAGTGCTGTATACGTTTAAATACAGACTGTAAATAGACTCTATTTAAATTAATCTAAATGCTATAGTGCTTTATGCATACAAAACATAAACTTGATCTGATTAAGATACATATTATTGGTGACTGTTTCCTTTTCTGATATTACCTTTGGAGGGACTCGTTTTCCTCCACAATCATGGATACTCCCCGTGCGAACGAGGTTTTCTGTTATGTAAAATAATAATATTGGAGGCAAGATGTATGTGTACAGTATGCAGAAAAGTAAACATGGGAGTTAAAGTATTTCAATGGGAGTTAAAGCATCTCAGTTTGCCAAATCGTTCTGCGCATCATATTACCACAACCAACAGATGAAATTTTTCAAGTAACCTTTTCTTGCATATATAGTTTGATTCATTTGATTCATTTACATGACGAGAAAAATCTAAAAATCAATTTTGACTTTCAGGATCTACATATCTACATAAATCATTAAGAAACCTATTATCAGTTGGAGAACATATCTGTTCTTTATATTTAAATATGCAGTTGTAAAGAAAATGAAGAAATTAAAAATGATCGTTTAAGGGGAGAGCAAAGCAAGATCAACTAACGACAATAAAAGTGTCTTAATAAAGAAGATGATAGCATTTACTTGAAAGGTATTTATTACAGAAATGGGAGGAATGAAATATGGTGTATGTAACAAAGTATGCTTCAATTTAAATTAATTAAGCTGTGAACAAACGTGAGTTGAAGACTCAAATGCTAAAATATAACTAAAAGGTGCACGAAAGAGGACAAATTAAATTCATAATTTTCATCTCGTTTTGAA